>OZ004334.1:924491-1104491 GCA_963924455.1 Pelagia noctiluca
TCGTGCTTACACACTCGTCAAACAGACTATAACCTACATTATAATGCAGCGGTGCAAGATGCCCACCCATTCATGCTTCACAATTACGGCAAAAGTTTAGACCAATCTTTATAAAAAAACGATTTTTTTTTTATTTCATATCTATTAATGTGGGATTTTACAAAAACATCGTGCCAAGGTTTAAAGATTCTTTAAAAAAAAACTCATCCCTAACCTATACGATTTACCCCCCACAGGTTTTATAGGTTTCGACATATCTTTAGACTTTTAGAACTACAGCAAATAAGAGCGATTTTTCATACCAGATACCCACATCTTTTTGAAATCAAAAGCCTGAGGTAGAAAAAGCACAAAGCACAAAGCACAAATTCTTTTATTAGCCCATTCCTGTGGCACAAAAGAAAATCAATTATGTGGTAAGAAAAACAATATTTTATGTGGTTCGGTGAATAAAGATTTCTTTGAGGTAACGAAACAAAGGGGCAACGTTGGTTGACTAAGCTGGTAAGGCAGCTAACTTACTTTACTTTCAAGAAAGCAGCGACGATGACTCAAGAAAAACTGACTTTCGAGCCTCTTACCCCAGAGGAATACGCGAAGGCATTCGACTGCTATCAGCGAACATCTGAGCACTACCAGAAAATGGCATTATCGCTAGAGCCAGTACTCCTAGAGAAGCAAGGTTTGTACTTGGATTTCATGAGTATTGGAGCTGGGACGGGATGTTTTGAGAACGCCTTGATAAAGGAGAAGGGGTTGCTGATTAAGTATTTCCATGCGGTCGAGCCTGATGCTTTCCGTCGTGACCACCTAGAGAAGGTTGTGCCAAGTTGGAACACAGAATACTTCATAGACAAGAGGTATTTCGATTATTCTTTTGACACTGACAGAAAGTTCGACCTCATCCTTATGTCTCATAGCTTGTATTGCATCAAAGACCCCCTGAAGGCCATTCTAAAAGTCGTATCTTTCCTGAAGCCAGACGGGTGCCTGGTCATTTTTCACCAAACCGAATACGGAATGCCTGAGGTCCAACGGGAGTTCCTAAACATTGCGCAACTCAGGTGCGCAGCTTACGATCATCTGCTGACTATTGAGAGCATTTCTCGTGATTTGCACATCGCTTCCGTCGACCACAATCTGGTTACCTTCCCGTCCAGAGTCGACGTCACAGATCTAATACAGAGCAAAGACCCAGGCAATGATTTCGTATCATTCATTCTGCAAACCCAGTTTGAAAGTCTTCCTCAGGATATTCGAAACCGCATGCGTCAAGTCATGAAGGGGTTGTCTATTGAAGACGACAAAGGCAGGTTTTTCTTCAAGGAAGAGATGGGAATGATGCAGATTAGAAATAATCAGAAAAATGTTTTAAGCCTTTAAAAGTGAAAAATGAAAGAGACTCAAAGAAACCTGATGTTCATTATTTTACAAATTATCCATGATATGCTTATAGAGTTTGATGAAGGGATGATACATATCTTATTCTTACTAAAACTTTGAAAATCTTTCGATTATGGTCATTAAGGCCTGTGTCAGATCCCAGGACCCATCTTTACTTAGACTTATCTTTATGAAAAACTAATTATTAGAATTCATACCAATCCACAATGGATTTGAAAGAGATATTTTACCAATTTAATTAATCAAATGATCAAATGCCTACATATATGAGCAGCACATCCCCATACCAATTCTATACTATGTATTTCTTCCTTCATATATGATGTGAGGATATTCAGATAATAAGTTGGTTGGCTTATTTCATTAGAAATGCACTGGCTGGTCTCTATACCCTGACAACACTGTCATACTTCTACTTGTCTTTATTCAGTATTTTCTTTATTTTCTTTGATTTTAATCATAATAGCTGTGACTAGTTTAGCTTTATATTTGATGTTCAACAACTCTCCTTGTGTAGCTAGCCAGTCAGCATATCAATTGATTGATATATCTATATCTGGAAGTTTTCAGAAGTTAATTCTAGCCCAAGAAGCATAGTAGTTGAATAAAAAAGGGTAAATCAGTTTTTATTATGCCTAGAAATGAAAATGGAAACGAAACAAAATTAAAGAGATTCATCTGTTTCTTCAGTTTAGATTTAAACATTGACTTGAAAAGTGCTTAATCCTATTAACTAGCTATAGAATAAAAGCTCGCTTTTTGCTTTATATTCTATTCAGATTTAAAACTTTACACAAACATATGAATTTTGAAATTTATAATGTTAAGGATAAGGAGTTATTGAAATCAAGGATACCCAGACTTCTGAAACTGTTTCACCCACTACAACAAAAACTGATCATCAGCAACCTGTTGGTCTACAATTTGTGATTTTTACTGGATGAAAGAGATGAGATGTAACAATTTTTGAGGCTTTGCCCATCAACTCCAAGGAAGCTTATGCCCCCTCCACAAATTGTTCTCAAATATGAAAAAGGTGGATATATCATTAGCTATTCTAAAATCTACACTTAATAAGAAAACATGTTTGTATAGTCTGTCTGAAGAGAACACGAGAGCGAAACTCTGAGTTAGAGAGGAACATGTCTTCTTATCGAGTGCAATTCTGCTATAAAGATATCTGAATCTGATAAAATAAAACAAAAGTAGATAAATTTAGGTCATTAGTTAAATTTGCCAATTGCTGTTGTGGTAGGTCATCAGGTACAATATTTCTAAGTTTAGGGCTGTCAACATCGCAAAAAACTCTGTCAGACAGTGAGCTAGTCTACTTTCTTGTTTCTCCTCTATATTCTTACGTCTCTTTGTATCAAGCACTGCGATGCAGGCTTGACAGCTCAATTGCTATAGGACATGAGTTAAATTCCCATATTGCTGAGGTCATCAGGTACAAAATGTCTAAGTTTGGGGCCGTCAACATCGAAAACAACTCAAATGAAGTAAACTAACCTTTTTGAGAGCATCCATGTACGAAAATATTGGCTTCGATACAGGCACAGCATTGCCAATACTAGGCCAATCACTCTCTGCACCATCTGCAACATCCCTTTCCTCCACAAGGTGCTTCTTCTTCGTCCTGGTTAACTCGATCATATTCTGCTTCAAATTCTCTTCTATGAGCTGTATCATCTTAAACTCTCTAGTTTTCTTTTCATCGTTTTCATACAAAACATTTTCTTTGCGCTTCTTCTTTTTTCGTTTGTTCTCTTTCTTTGGTTTGGCATCCCCCTTTTTGACAGTTTCTTTTCTTCTAACAGATTTTTCATATCTTGACGTTTCATTTCCTACTTTTGTACCTCTTTCTATATCATTCTGGGGGGCTACAAAAAACTCTTCGGCCATGTTTTCATTTTTGTCAACCGTTTTGGGTTTTTGCTTCCGTTCTACTGTCACCCAATCTCCTATGTCTTCCCAAGCATCGGCATCTTCATCGACCGTAATTAAAGTCTCCTTTGACCTCTTAATCTGTGATGTTTCCACAGATATTGTTGACTGCACTTTAGCCTTTGACCTCTCTTTGTTGCTCTTTGACCTTTCTACTGTATCATTTGACTTTTCAAAATTATTCCTTAACCTTTCTTTATTCACTTTTGACCTATCTATATCCACTTTTGAACCTTCTATATCAACCTTTGACCTTTCTATATTCCCCTTTGATCTTTCTGTAATAAGCTTTGATCTCTCAGGCTCAGGATAAAAATTTTGTCCTTTCTGCTCTAATACATTCTTTTTAAAGCTGTGCGCATTCTCTCCAAAACCAGACTGTCTTTCGTTATTCTTTTTCGAGATTTGAGTAGAGGATCTTTTGTCTGAGATCAAATCTGCAGGACTTTGACCGCTTAAGAAATTTGATCGCCTGAGAGGAAAACTACTGTGGGGTCTTTCCGGTTTATGCATAGACGTGTGAAGTTGTGAATAACTCTTTGAACCTTGGCGCTCTGGTGCTATTCTTGCTATATCATGCTTGTTATCTCTAGAGCCAGGCTGTACTCCTTGCTCTCTCTTCAATGCTGCAGACGATGATTGGCTAGAGGCCCAGTTTTGGTCAGAAGACCGGTCAAATGAGCCCTGATTTTGATTTGAAGACAGGCTGCCTTGTCTAGCATCCTGTGATCTATTAGAGCTAACGATTTTGCTGTAGCTAAATGTTTTTGTATTAGATGATAAATTGGCATTGTGACTTTGTCTCACATTATTTCCTTTGAAAGACGCATCTTGTCCTGAAATCCTATCTTCTCTATGATTTGGTTGTCTCACTGAGCGGTTATTTAAACCTGTTATACTTTCTTGTTTTTCTGATGCAGAGGCCCATGTTTTTCTTGGATTCAGCGTCCTTGGGATCTGCAATGCCTCAGGAAAATTCTCAAAGCTATTATACCAGTTTCTGAATTTCCTTGAGTTTTCGTTCACATTCGTAACCGATGAGGAGATTTGACTTCCTGATTTTCCACTGAAAAGAATCTCTTTAATTTGCTTTGCAAAGTGCTCAGGTACAGTTCCAAGCTCATAATTTTTTGTTTTATTAAACCTGTCCTTATTTCTGCTTGTTTCTTTCCGTGTCTTCTCGAATGCCTTTCTGTCAGATCTCTTCTGATTGTCTCGACTTGACGACTCTGGCGTGCGGCGTCTCCATTCTAAAACTTCCTCAGATTGCTTGTTACTTAGTGGATGTTGCTGTTGACTTGATCGTATAATTGGGTTCTTAACGGTGCTCTGAGGCTCATGTGGAGTATTGGAGTTCTTACTTCTTGATGTGTCTTGCCGAGCAGAGTAAGAAGCATTGCGGTTTCTGACAACTTGATGACCACTTTTCTCAAATGACACAGTACGGCTTCTATCCTTCATCTTATCGTTGTTACCACCACCACTAAAATCTCTAGAATCTTCCTCTGGTTTACTCTGTACCACGTCACGCCATGATTTAACACCCTCTCCTGCCCCACTACCACTCTTAGCATGCTTGTTTATTGCTTTACTATCACCTCTATCATTCTCAGTGGGAATATTACCTCTCTCTGAGGCAAGACTACTCTCTGTCACATTTTGAAACTTTGAGTTATGGCCGCCTATTGAGTCCCTCGGTTTGTGTTTATTTGAATTCCTCCCCCTTTCTTGCCCGCTCTGTATTGAATTGTGAGCAGGCCACGCTTCTCTGTAAGCCTTGGTATCACAAGTAGGCTCATTCTTTTGCTGGGGTAATCTCCTGTAGTGAGCATTCCCTCTGCTGACAGCTAGAATGAAATTACAAAATTATAAATCAATTGTTGATCATTGGTATCATGTGAGTAATAGGAGGAGTTTAAATAAAATTGCTGCTCGCTTCTTGGATGACAGGGGAAAGTAAATAATAAAACCATTGAATTCCATGGGGAGGATTTGCAAAGTTAGAAGAAAACAAATAAAAATAGATATACTACCACTGGAAAATTCTATCATTAGAAAACAACGTTCTGAGTTTAAACTCATTATGAAGCATGGTTCAGTTCACAATATTTTCAGCTTTGAAAGTTGTTTAGAGGCAATGTCCAAAAAGAAAATAAGTTGGCGTAATTTCCCATCTTACAAATAATTGCATTGTTGTTTTCTTAAAAAACAAGCTTATTTAAAAGGTCAACTTCAGTGAACTAATAGAGAATTGTCATAAAGCAGATAACAAATATGGAACCCTTTTAGTTGCAAAGCTTGGTGTCGCAGGGAAAGTTGCACCAAATACTCAAAATCTTGCTACAGTGATCTAGCAAATTTTTGATAGTTGCTGATAGTTGATGGCCAAATAAGCTTACTATCTTTGTAAGGTATTCCTTTATGCGCAGAGCTCCAATGACCAATTGAATAGGTAGACTAATCAAGCAGTGCGACCCTGATCCTTCCTCTCGATGTAACCACACCTCGTGAGTCCTTTTGCCTTTTTGCCTGGTTTTGCAGAGAGAGCTGGAAAATTCTCTTCTTACACTTTGTGACAGGTCTGAAAGTATTTTTGAGCCTGGGATGCTTTGAACAAGCGTCAAGTGATCTAGCCTCTCCACAATGTCGGCCAAAGGTTTGATTGCCATGTTATCAGCTCCCAGGCCTTATCCTAGAGCTTCTACCAACGCACAAAAAAGGAATTCTTAAGTTACAAAAATCTAAGGTAATGCACGCTAATATGATCTAGGCCTGGAAAATAACAACACATTTGAATAGAGCACGACAAACAAAAACATCCTACTCTAACCTGAATTTTTGCTTCTAATATCTTGGTTTCCCTGAGCTGTAAACCTTGGTCTTTCAAACTAGAAAAAACAAAATAAATCAATTTTTTGGTAATTATTTAGACACGAATAAAGCCCAGAAAGAATTCAAAACCTCATAAACTCAGGTACCTCAAATATATTGGAAAATTCTAAAAAGTATTAATAGTTACAATATTTAATTGAAAACCTATTATTCTCATTTTCCTAAGGTGTCCAATTATTACAGCAGGGGAAAAGACTCAAGGAAAGCTGATTTCTAAAGCTTCTCCCAGCCTTATGGTTAACACAAAACTTAAATAACAAACATTTAACACAGAAGCTTCCTTGCAGGATCAATCCAATTTTTACTTATAAATGAAATCCGTAGAAGTTCTCTGGAAATCATATTTTTCTCATGAAATCATATTCTTAGGCATGTCTAACATAATCTTTGGTTTTGACTTGACATTGAGTGCATCATTATAAATCTTTGTGGCTACGAGTACGGGAGCTGTACCCAGTACACAATCCACTATGAATACGGAAGTCGTTATGTGCATGCATTGCTTTCGGAACAATACGCGATCACCTCCCTAGTGAGTGGAGCAGTGAAATTGATTCATATTTCATACAGTGTTCAACCTATATTTGAAAACTAAGTTTTTAAATCTAGGATTAAATGTAGGACTTAGATAAACTAACGCCACTAACGCATGCGCATAGCAACTCCCGTATTTGTAGTGGATTGTGTACAGGATACAGCTCCCTTACTCGTAGCCACAATGATAATAATTGGTATTCTTTAAAAGAGAATGAGATGTCCCTAGACTTCACTGCACTCCCTGTGTATGCTGAGCCAAGCAAACTTTCAAATTGTGCAGAGGGGAGGAATTCCACATTTTTCAGACTCTAATTCCCAAATGATCAATAAGTGTTGGCCAAACATTACACAAGAAAGATCCAACACTAACTCCTCCCTAGAGTGTTGATCCATATTATTTGTACATGAAGGGTTCAACTCCATACTTGAAATTCAATGTTCAGGAATTTCCAGTAAATTGGCTTTTCTTCTAAAACACATGGGCAAACCGACTTAATTAAATGTGGAATTCTTCCCCTGTGCAAAATCCCAAGCTTTCCAGTCTGGCAGATATATACTCACATGTTGATTTTGGTTGGCAGTCTGTTTGTCTTCATTGATTAGTACTCTGCTGGGATTCCCAGGAATTGATCCTGGTCTGGTCCACCTTTTATTACCTGCATGTTCACCCTGATATTGTTTATTGAACGGAGCATTGAAGGACACAGGCGGCATTTTATGCCCGAACCTATCATATCTACCATTGTCTTGTTGATAAATATCTGTCTTATCAGCATAGACAGCAGTAGCTACCCCACTACGTCCATCAGCTGCAGCAATAAACGACCTAGGTACGAATACCGGTGCATTTACATGGAGTACGAGCCCAGATGTTTTGGGTTGCGATGTTTCATTAGGCCGCTCAGCTTCAACGTGGTCTCCCCAACTTCCACCAAAATCCTTCTCAGTTCCTACTGGATTTCCATCTTTCTGGCCTAAAGAAAAGCTTCTTTGTGCAAAAACATTTACAGAAGATGATGGAATGAATTCTTTGGCATACGGCGAGCAATTAAAAGTCATTTTTTGGCTTTATTTTCATCCATCTTTCGGTGCCTGTCCAGCCGGGTTGTCAACCATGTTTTTCTGCATGACGTAATGTTCTGTTATTGTTGCTGTTGTTGCTGAGCTGAAACAGATTATTTCCCGGGGGTCTGCTTATCTGTCAAACTGGATCGCAGATTGCTTTGTTTTAAAAGATCATATACAAATTAAAAATAATAAAGAAATAGAAATGAAAATGTCATTATATAGTTCTGGCTTTGTGACTTTTTATTTCTATTAATGTTTGGAGCAATGTTGTTACAGGTTTTGGTTAATTGTTGTAACTTGGGAAAAATTATCAGCTGGGGTTGTTGGGCAACCATTGTTTGATAACAACAGAATTAAAAGAGAGCATGCTGGGAACCATTGATTTGGGCCGCTAGGATTCGACCCTCGTTACACTTGTGGCGGGGATGCCGAGTGGTTATCCTTGAGCAAAAGATCCTGGGTTCGAAACCACCTTCACACCTGTCACATTGACGAAGTGTGATGAGAGAATTTGTCAGCTATCTGTGATTCCAGACAAAAAGGAAAAAGGATTCACGAGGTTTGGACACATCGTGAAGAAGGACCAGGGTCGCACTGCTTGATTGGTCTACCTATTCAGTGGGCCCTTTGTGCTCTGCACATAATCCAATACCTTATGAAGATATTAAGTACTTTTGCCAATCAACTATCAATGCACTGCCTCTATTAGTCTACCTATTCAGTGAATCTTTTATGCTTTGCACATAAACCCATACCATACGAAGAAAGTAAGCGTATTTGCCTGTCAACACTGCTCTGCTTCAGATACAGGGCTCTTTGAACACTCAAAAAAGGTTTGATTGTGATATTTGCATGACACCTACTGGGCTAACTGATTTGCTTGTTTCATGCTAAACTCTCCACTTTGTCTCATGTTTATTTCTCAAAACAATATCCTGAAGACAGCTTTAGCTAAAATCGACTGATAGTCAGGAAAGCATTACGGTCACATGGTCAATGACGGGAGGAAGGTTTAGAAAATACTTAAATATAGAAAAAGGATTCCAACATATCCCAATAATCAAAAGATATGAAAGTGCAGTTTAATAGCATTGTAAAGTGGTAAATTCTAGCTGCAATGAAGTCTTTTTCTATGCTTTTAGGATGATTTGATCCAAGGCCGTACACAGAACATTTTTAGCGGGGGAGCAAAACCCCTTTTGAAGAACTTTTTGAGAATATCCTCTATAGGAAAGCTTATAATTTTGGAATTTTTTGGGGGGGCAGCAGCCCCCCTTGCCCCCCGCTATGTACGGCCATGATTTGGTCACAATAACGTTTATCTGTCTCTGCGTGCAAACTACAACTTGACATTCCTTTGATATAACCTAACTTAATCGAAGAAGAACATTGGCTACTGGAAATTATACCCGGAGGAAGGTTGAACACTTTTTTGAACTTTGGACTAACCACCACACAAGCACCGCTTTTCCTTCATATCGTAATCGGTTCGAGTCTAGATCTGAGCACTCCTTTTGTGGGTTCGAGCCTACATCATTTAGCATTGTTGGTGCACAGATGAATACACAGATGAATACCCCGAGCCGGCTGGTTTTCCTTAATACCTGAATCATATGAATCAGATGTCCAGCGGTGATCTAATAGAATAAATAAATATTTTCATGATTTTTGTTGTGGCTTTGAAAAATCACAGCAAATCTCTTGCTATCAAACAGCGAAGATTTAGATTTTCAGTTGCTCATGTGAGCAAGATTAAGTTATTAATAGAGAAATTTCTTTTGTTAGGGAAAACTTAATTCATGGAAAGACTCACTCTTAAATTGAACTCCATTCGTTCCAGGGTTGATGGCCAGAATAAATAAACATTATGACGTCAGGTTTGATGCAAAAACTTACGAAAACTTAATCCTACATAAAAAAGCAGTCTATGCTGATGTAAGGAAAATTAGGAGCATAGTGAAACGTAAAAAATCACTGGAGCTCTTTGCCTAACAATCAACAAAGTATTACATCCGATATAGAGCTTGAGGATGGTGAGGAAAATTAGAAACATAGTGAAGCGTAAACACTACTAAGTACTAAAGATTTAGGTCTGACACTCATCCGAGAAGTGCGTCAGGAAGAAGACGAAAATTTAAACTAACGAATTACAACACCCAGATGTGGATCGACATTAACCAATCAGAAAGGAGATTGGTATCATCATCTTTCTGACGTACTACTCTGATGAGTTTCAGACGCAAAGCTTTAGTAGCTATTATGTTTCGCTATATATCTGATTTTCCTCTCCATCTTCAAGTTCTGTACCAATGAATCAAAGACTGTTCTGACGTACTTCTCTGATGAGTGTCAGACGCAAAGCTTTAGTAATTATCATGTTTCACTGTGTTTCTGATTTTCCTCGCTATCCTCAAGTTCTGTACCAATCAAAGACTGTTCTGACGTACTTCTCTGATGAGTGTCAGACGCAAAGCTTGAGTAGTTATTATGTTAGACTGTTTCCTATTTTCCTCACCATCCTTAAGTTATATACTGATCAAAGACTTTTCTGACGTACTACTCTGATGCGTGTTAGAAGCAAAGTTTTAGTAGTTATTATGTTTCGTTATGTTTCCTATTGTTCTTCGACATCCTCAAATTCTTTGCCGATCAAAGACTGTTCTGACGTACTACTCTTACGAGTGTTAGACGCAAAGCTACAGTAGTTATCGTGTTTTGCTATGTTTATAATTTTCATCACCATCCTCAAGTTCTGTACTGATCAAAAACTGTTCTGACTTGCTACTCTGCCGGATGTCAGACTAAGATCCTCAGTAGTTAGAATATAACGTTAAGTCTATGATTTTCTCATTTTCGGTACTGACCTGATTAAAGATTGTTTAGAAAGCTTTCTCTAAACTGTGAATTGTTTGGCTCCAGATAGAAAGTGTAAAACAGCATCACTTTCTGCATCGTCTGAAAGTGGACGTGGGAAAATTTTGACGATATTTCAAAATCGATCGACCATACCAAAAACGATACTTCATTTTTTGAGCGATGCCAATGATTAAAAAATCAATTTCAAACGATGCAAAATATTGACAGAACAGGCCCAAAACAGTAAATTAAATTCAGCTATTTGACAATCTCTGAATACTTAATATTGATAGTGTATATTTACATTATGCTCACCCTTAAAAATAAGACATAGTCAATGGAGTGAATAGTCTGGAAACCTTTTGCTGTATGTGATTAACAGTTTTTTTAACCCATCACCATGCACAAAATTTTGTCTTCTCAATGCTTCGTTTAAATGGACATGAACTCAAACTTAATGTTTCTTTATTCCTCATTGTTCAATATATTTTCTCTAAAATCTATCTATTTGAGAAGAATCAGGATTTGGAAAATCAATCGAATTAATTTGAGAGAATGCATTAATCCGTTTTCATAAATTAATTCACTTAACCATATTTTGATATTTCCATAATGAATTTGCTGGAAAGATTTTCTGTTTATTCAGACAGTCCCATCCTAATGAATTGAAACCAAATTTGTGCACGGTTAAGACCAGTTCGACATATGAAACAAATATAAAGATGAAACAATAAGGCTTCCAAACCAATCCCCTCCAATGACTATGAAAAAGATAATCAGACAATAGTCGTTATCGTAGGCACACTAACGGCTCTTCTGTCTTTCTCTTCATTGCCAGAAACAAGCTGCGGATGCATTTTCGATGAATCCACCGGCTTTATCTTCGACTGTCTAAAAAACCTCCACGAACTGGCCGGAGCGGAGCTAACCCTTGCAGTAGCTACGTCACACGAGCCATTAACGTCAATTCTAGCCTCTTTTTCGCGTAAATAACTGAGATCCGACCCAGGCCTCAGCAACGTTGTTGGTTCGTTGAAGCTGTGAAGATTTTTTATTTTTTCTTTATCTTTAGGAACTGTTTTTAGATTTTTGATAACAATATGTCGTTTTAAGACGGATTTAAAACACTCGGGTATATCTTGAACCTTCATGAAGTCTGTGACGCTTTTCCTGAAGTTGATAATAACCCGGCTTGTGTCGTCCGGATCTATTTGAGTTGTCAAGTCTTCAAGCTCGATTTTCAGTAAATTTGGAATTTTATACGGTTGCTCTGAATTGCTCACAAGCCAACTGTAGTCAGGGACACCAGAGTCTCGCTTTGATTGTGCCTCTTTTTGACGTTGGCATGCATCGACCTCTCTCATGCAGCTTTCCAGCTCTTCCAGCAGTGTTTCTGCAACCAGGTCAGACTTTAATCGGCCGTTTGGAATCTTTGATCCGTTGCTTCGAAGTATGTTCCACATGTACTCAAACATGACCACAGCAGTGGGCGCTACTTGGATCTGAAAGGAGACAAATAGGATATTTCAGTTTTTGAGTTTCAATATAAACTGTCTTTGGGAGTATTCAGTACTGTGGAAGAACTGCAAGCACTGGGGATTCAATACCAATAGCGCTTGAGGTTTCTCACATACAGTACTGAATACCCTTCAAGGTATTAAACATCCTCCAACAAACTGTTAGTATTGTCTTTGATTGGTAAGAACATGAGGATGTAGTCTTGCGTCTGACACTCTTCACTACTTCAGAAAGAGAACGAAAATCAAACCTAACGAATTGTTAAACCAATTTCGATGAACATCTGGGTATAATAATTCGTCAGGTTTTATTTTCGTTCACTTTCTGACATACTACTCTGATGAGTGTCAGATGCTAAGCTTTAGTTGTTATAATGTTACGAATTGCTGAGCGCTCAAGCCATAGTTTGTAGAGAGAGATGGTTTAAAAGCATATTGTTGTTAATTATTGTGCAAGGTTTTCCAGATTGAGAGTGCATAGTGTGTTGTTTAGCCAACAATGCTTTCGCAAATAGACCAAAACACTTCTTCGGGTTTGTTATCCAAAAATATTTGGTATTTGTAAAAAGTTTTATCATATTCGATAACATATTTATGTGGCCAATGTGTACACGCACAATATTTTCAGTCCAGAGATAAGGCAAGAGATAAGGCCTATGTTGTGCACTTTCAGGTACCGCCCAGAATCAAATGTGAAACAAAGACGTAAAACAATAGGTTTTCTTACCATCTACTTCTATAAACTATGGGCATACTTTGTGCACTTTCAAGTACTGTTCAACATCAAATTTGAAACAAAGACGTATTATGATAGGTTTCCTAAACATCTACTTCTATAAGCTATGGACATACGTTGTACACTTTAAAATACTGTTCAGCATCAAATGTTAAACAAAAACGTATAACAATAGGTTTCCTAACCATCTACTTCTATAAACTATGGGCATAGGTTGTGCACTTTCAAGTACTATTCAACATCGATTGCGAGACAATGACAAAGACGTACAGAAAAAGGTTTTATATTATAACCATCTACTTCTATAAACTATGCGCACGCATTGTGCACTTTCAGGTACTTTTCAACATCAAATGGAAACAAAGACATACAGTAATGGGTTTCCTAACCATCTATTTCTATAAACTATGGGCATACGTTGTGCACTTTCAAGTACTATTCAACATCTAATGTGAAACAAAGACGTATTATGATGGGTTTCCTAACCATCTACTTCTACAAGACTTGTTTAAAGTTTTAGCTTTTTTGGTTTCACTTAAAGCTCTGACCTAAAGATGCATTGCATGCTCGAGAATATTCATTCGAGTAACTGATAATTTTGCTTGAGTTAAGCACTCTAATCTTGAAGCGTCTTTACTTAACTTCAGCAATTAACTTCAGTGCTCAGTGCACATTAATCTCTTAGGCCTAATTCATACGTCGCACTTTTACCGAGTTAAATTTACTTCAATAACAATGCTTTACTAAACCCAGCCCTTGCTTTGCAGACTAGAGATAACTTAATTTGATGAATAACATTGTCACTCTTTTAAGCTCTCTTTTGATTAATAAAAACCCTTTCAACTAAAATGATTCCTTGCATCAAAATAAGGTATTGGTTTACAAAAATAAATCAATAGAAAAAGATGTTTACCCAGCTACAGCAAGGGTTGATTCTATTGAACGAATCTCAAGATGAATGAAATTTCTCAAGATGTAAATAAATCGTATTAGGCCAGTATATCTATAACATATCCAATCCTTTATTTCAATAAGAAATACCTAAATAAGTTCGAACGTTGCTTTGCAAACTAAGACATAATGAAGCTTATTGTGTCATAGTCAGCTCTCTTTTTATTAATCAAAATCCATTTCAACCAGTTGGTGATGCCAACAAAATACTTTTAACTAAAATAAATTCCTTGCATCAAAATTTGGTATCAATTTACAAAATGAATCTATAGACAGAGCTTTTACCCGATTTACCCAGCGAGGCAATTAACTTCCATTCTATTGAATAAATCTCACGATAAAGACAATCATTCAAGATGTAAATAAGTCGTATTAGGTCAGTATATATATAACTTCCCTTTTCCCTTACACTCTTTTTTTTTTATAAGAATATCTAATTTTTTTCTGAGCCTCAATATTCTTAATTTTTTGCTATTTTGAGCCTCGAAATATTCTTAAATTATTCTTACGGCAGAAAACAGGGATATAGCAATAAATTGTTATTTTTGTCATAAATGCCAAAAAAGCACCCCTTCAGTATTACAAATATGGTGGATAACAGAAAAATATCCTTATTTCCTGTAAGACAGAGCTCATCGACACTTGCATCAAAATTTAGGTGAGTGTATTTACACCCTTCCCAGTAAAAAGCACACCAATTCAGAAGTAAAGAAACACTCGCAAAAATTTTTTCCATAAGATCTGAGCCTCGCAATATTCTTAAAATATTCTTAAATTTCACCGATTTTGAGGCTCATTATTCTTATAAAATTTATTCTTATAAAAAAAAAGAGTGTATTTCAATGAAGATGCTTTATCAAACTCAACTGTTGCTTTGCAATGTAAAAATCATTGAAGATATTGAAAAGTTAAATGGTAAAATACACTAAACTCTATTTTGATTTGTCAAATCCCTTTTGAAATAATATCCAAAGTTATTGATGCTAACAAAACATCTTTGACCCGAAATAATTTCCTTGCATCAAATGCTGGTATCTATTTACAAATTGAATCTATGTAGACAGAAATGATACCTGCTTTTCCCAGCAAGGCAATTAAGTTCGATTCTATTGAGCAAATCTCAGATTGAGTGCGTTCTCTTAAAGATGTAAATATATTATATAAGGCCAGTGTATATATAACATGCCCTAATTTCTTATTTCAATATGAAATACTTAAAAAAGTTCGTTGCTTTGCAATCTGAAAAATAACGAAGTTTTATAAAACAAACTAAGCTCTCTTTTGAGTAACTAAATCTCTTTTGAAATCGTTCTCTAACTTTTTGATGCCAATAAAACATCTTATAACTAAATAATTACTTGGCATCAAAATGTGGTATTACTTTACAAAAATAATCTATACATATCATATAAAATATGTTTACCCAGCCTGGTAATCAACTTTGATTGTTTTGAATAAGTCTCAGGATGAATGAAATCCCTCGAGATGTAAATAAATCGTATTAGGCCAGTATATCTTTAACATGTCTAATCCCTAATTTCATTAATGATAGTCAACTAAATTCGACCGTTGCTTTATGATCTAGAAATAAATAGAGCTGAGGAATAGAATAGTGATATCATAGCAAACCAAGCTCTCTTTTTATTGGCTTGATCCTTTTGAAGTCATACTCAAAGTTTTGGATACTAACAAAATACTTTAAACTAGAACAATTTCCTTGTATCAGAATGTGGTATCACTCTTTAAAAATAATCTATATTCATATGGCAATAAACTTTCATTCCACTGAATAAATGTCAGATTGAATGACATCCCTTGAAATGTAAATAAATCATATTAGGCCAGTATTATCTATAACATCCTTAATCTTTTATTTCAATAAAGATGCTCAACTGAATTCAACCGTTGCTTTGCAATCTAAAAATCAATCAAGTTGATGAATTGTTATATTGTAACACTTTTAAGCTCTCTTTTTATTAACTAAATCCCTTTTGAAATTACACTCAAAGTTATTGATGCCAACAAACCATCTTTGAACAAAAATAATTTCTTTGAATCAAAATATAGTATCTCGTTACAAAAACGAATGTATAGATGAATGTATTTACCTGATTAGCTAAGCAAGGCTGTAAACTCTGAATCTTTCAAATAAATCTCCAAATGAAAACAATCTCTTTAAGTAGAAACCTAATCGCATTAGGCTTGATCTTTTAACATGGCTTCAAGCATCGCGCAAACATCTTAAGCACTATAGTCAGATTATCTTCATCTTGTTGTCATTTCCTCTTACTTTTATATTTCGCTTCTTCCGAGGTAATTAGCAAGATGATGCAGATGCCCAGCTTACGCACCTATCAAGATCACGCCTCGTGTAAATATTTCTCGTAGAATTCCGTCTTTTATCTCCCTGCTTGTTTGTTTTCCGACTAACCCAGACTAGAAGAAACGATTTTCGGAAGGAATTAGACGCTCATGGCTTGAACAGCGCAATGACGAGTTCTGACATCCTGTCAAGTTGAACGTTAATCAGCCTTTCTCCTCCATTAATTTGTTTTTCTCATCTTTTCTCTCTCTGCATTCCTTGCTTCACTGAAACTAACACTCGAGATAAATCAGAATCTAGGGCTTGCAGTGATTATTTTCAACCTTCTGCCCGATCAAACTTCAACTCAAGCTTTCCTTTGTGATGTTTCGTATCTTTCGTCTATTCCCCGCGTGTCTTATTTGCTTTACCGGTGAAATCTAAACTGAAAGCAACGCTTTTATGCGTAGTATTTGAGTCTGTGGACACACTTGAGAAAAACAGGTTAATTTCTATAGAGATCGGGTCGTTATTGTAGCCTTTTATCAAATAGACCAGAAACAATACCGTATCTCCGTATTGACTGAGCTTTGTTCTCAGCCAACGTGAAAGATTTAATTCAATTTTATATCGCTTCCTTAGTCGTTATTCTTACCGCACAATGTTCTACTTTTCCGAAACAATCGCCAATTACACACGCCACTGGTCTACCTCGGATCACTGTTGGCTCAAGGAGAGCAGGAAATCCTATCCGTCAGAGTCACATTCAGTAGAAATAATATTCCGTATATCATGTTCAACATTCAAAAGCTAGATATGTATTTAAAGAACGAAGAAGTGATGTACATTTGTCTTGATATTCTTATTTTCTATCTATTCTATTTAATCTTCATGTCAAAATTCGTTCTTAAACCACTCATCACAATAATCTGGATTTGAAATGCTTAGAATAAAAAACAGAACATTAGCTTTTATTTAATATGATTCTGACCACTGGGATTTCGTGTTTACCTTGGGTCAGGGAGTTCAACATCAACACATGCCTGCAGGAAGTGGGGGCGATGTATTTTGAATGAAAACACAATATTGGGCCTACGTCGTAAAAATGTGACGTAGCTAAATGATTCTTGCAGTGAATTGGTTAGAGTAGGCACGCAAGAAGCGGGGGAGCATGCGGTATTTACACTCCCCCTATGAAGTAAACAATTTTGTTGTTAAGCAGAAGCATTCTTACTATGCTCCCTTTCTTGGAAATTTGTGCGCAATGATGGTTAAGGACTTCTGTATTAATGTAGAAAGTGTTCACCGTTCAGTAATGGGTAAGGATATCTTACAGTAATGCAGTTCAGTCATTCTTCGCCTAACTTTTAATATTCATCCATATTACTCTGCACTCTTAACGTTACTGATCATATCCTTCCACATTACTGAATTGCATCCCTTCACAGAAGTAGGGAGCCTCCAAAATAATTCAATATATCCATCTATGTAACTGAACACCCCCTCTATTTCTACTGCAAGATATCCTTCCACATTACTACCACACCCGCCACATTACTGTAAGATGTCCCTCCAGTTCACTGATGATATCTCACCACATAACTGCACACCTTCTTCATTAGTTGAAGACATCCCTTCATCTTGCTGATGACATCCTTCCCTATTTTTGAACATCATCTACATTACTGCGCAAGATATCCCTACACGTTACTGATGAAATACCTCCACATAACTGAAGACCTTCTTTATTACTTGAAGATATCTCTCTACGTTACTGATACTGACAATATCCTTCCCTATTTTTGAACATCATCCACATTACTGTTACTGTAAGATATCCCTCCACATTACAAAACTCACTCCACAATACATTACCAAAAAGGTGCTTCTAATCAGCTCGTAACCCAAATATTTTACCAATTGCTACATGGCTGGAAAATATAATGTAGTGTTTGAACATAAAGAACATTCTACTATAATATGTATACTAAAATATGTTCTAATGAGTGGGCTATGATGATTGTGATTCAACCCAAAGAGATCTTGAACATAGGATCTTGCCTAGCTAGCATGGGCCACAGCTCTAGTCTTTACGTTTTCGTTGTCCATACTGAGACATAGCAGTATGGGGTCACATTCAATTACACCAAGAAAATCTACCTTACAGTTGGCAGGGCCGGATTCAGCACCAATTGAAACGGGGGGGGTGTAACACACATATCAAAGGATAATGCAAGGGAAATAGGGTGTTATCAAGCTAATTGTATTGTTTTTCTATTGAAATAGGGTGGACATACGCCCCTTACGCCCCCCTTGAATCCGACCCTGGTTGCTACTACAAACACTCTCACTGATTATTAGGGCAAGGAAATATCCCCCTCCCCAATCTGAATCTTTGCCACACCAACTGGCTGTAAAATAATCTGGATAACTCAAAAAATCAAAGTTCAGGCATTCTACTAAACGCATTTCCACCAATGTTCTCACTTGATTTCTTGACATATTTTTCATGGTCTCCTTTTGTTTTCTTGTTCCTCTTTGTTAGCAAATCAGTCACATGAATTAATATGATCTTTCATTTCTTTTGTTAGTGTGGACTCTTTTACTATTCTATTTTGCTTGAAATACATGCTTGCTATCATCTCCAACTACCAAGAATATATTTATTCAATTGATGACGATTATTAGGTCAAGAAAATAACAACTTCCCCAATTTGATTTCTTCGCACAAGAAGGGCCTGCAATTTAATCTCGGTAGCTGAAGTTCAGGGCTACCACTATAGTTTATATTCGCTCCTATGTTCCCCTTCTTTTGTTGCCAAAAAAGCAATTAAAACCTTACTTGCAGGATTACCTGGAAATAAGTGATATAAGAGAGAGTCCAACAAGTAAGAGAATCTTTTTGAGCTGAAAATCGTACATGTTAATTTTCCTTGTCTCATTTCGTTTAGTGCTCACTCTTGTTCTGCCCTGTTAGCAAATCAGTCACACAAATTGATATGATCTTGTATTTGTTCTGCTGTTAGTGTGGACTCTGTTTCTATTCTATTTACATGCTAGCTACCATCTCCTACAACCAAAAATATATTTATTCGATTGTTCATTGTGAAGCAACCCAAATGAATTTCAGCTTTCATGAAATGATCTTTACAAAACAAAAACCGTAAATCAAGGGCTTGTTGCTAATTGAAAAATAACTGTAGTTGCTTATATTTCTGAGGAAAATTCAAAAATATCAACGACTGTTTCTCTATTTGAAAATTTTGATGAAAAAACCATGTTGCAATAATTTTACGGCGTGACAAGGCCATACCTAGCTTTCATCTACTTACCAATATTCGAAATTTATCCTTGCAGATCTTGAATTAAATATTCTTTACTGTGCTTTTCAATTCAATATACCCAGAAAAAACAAGCCAAGCTTTATCAAGCAACAAGCTTTATCAAGCATACAAGCTTTACCAAGCATACTTGCAGTGAGATACAGCTGAAATTCCATTTCCTAATTTTCCAAGCACCAACAAAATTTATGACAGTGACATATCGGCTTAATTTCTTTACAGATGTAAACGTTCTGACCTGATTGTCACCACTTAACAGACGTTCAGTTATGCGTATTTTGATCAGAACATGTTATGACAAATTCCCTTGATGGTCAATTTACGAATCTTCGTTTTTTCAGTGCATTAGATTCTTAATCTTGTTCTTTCCCTCCAGAAGACCTTTATTGTTTTAATTCGTATAAGTTTGCAAATGTATATCTCCATTTAAATTCTTAAAATAATTAAGTTTAGCTTCGGATTACCTTCGATTCTATCAGGATGAGCCTAAGGCTCTCTAACAGAAACGCCCACTCAAAAGAATTAGATAATTTAGGAACAACTGCTTTCAAGAATAACCCTGGGGACGTCTTTGTAGTACTCTGGGAGATGTTCAATACTATGAAGAATGCTCAGTATTGTAAAGGATGTTCAGTATTTTGGATCGTTTCCAGTTCTGTGGAGTAAACTCATTAAAGGGCTTATGCAGCGAAAAAATCGATGTCGATTTTATTACATTTTCTGATTTCCTTTAACGCACTGACCACGAAACTGCAAACAGAATCGAAATCGGTCTTATAAAACTCTTTTTATAAGCTTCCAAAGTTGCGATTTTGGCCATAAAAACTGCGAATTATTTTGTCCATTTGTGACGTCATAACGAGTACATATTCCAAAATTTTGTATTGTAGGGTATAGGACAATCCACTTTGACTTGAAATCACGCATCGGCTGAGAAAATAAACCAAAAAATCTATATGGCAGAAGAAAATTCATTATTTCCGTGATCATAATAAAACTTTTTTGGTAAGATTAAGCTGACCACAAGGGTGAAAATTGGGGTTTGAAAAACGTGGGTAGCACCTATGACGTCATATAGCGTCAAGGCGTTCTTCCGCGCGCGGTAATCAAAGAGAGGTTCTGATTGGTTGATTGGTCCTCTCTCACGAACTCCTTCGTGGGCCTAATTTCCTTCCTTCCAAAGCAAGTAAGGTGAAGTTTTCAATTTGATCGATGTGATGCCGTGTGCGTTTCCAATATTTTATTTCAACATTCAATGGCAAGGGAAATAAATTGTGTATGGGAGGAAGAACTACAGGTATCAATGGGCGGTGAGTGCGACCTTTTCTTTCATAAATCAGGCTATTTTGTTTTTCCTTGTTATGGACTTTTTGTTTCTGTTTCGGCCTATATGACACGTTTTTTTTAAGAAACCGGTTTATAAGAAACCTAATACTAGAGCCCCAAAAATTTAAGAAACTTTTAGAACTAAATCAATATCTTTAAGAAACTCAAAAAAAATAAGAGGACTTTCTGAGCTGGAAAGTAATATGTCAACAATACATTTTTGCTTGATTTAAGTTTGCTACATATTTTTATTTAGAGTAACACAGGATGTTGAGTCCACTTGTATTAGTAGGTGGGTTTCCGATGTAACTTGTCGTATCAAAAACTTAATTACAAGAAATATGCGAGGGGAAAAGTGCAAAATTTGATGTTGAATGCGTATCTAAAAATAAGAAACTTTTAAGAAACTTTGAGTACTAGGACCCAAGCTAAGTTTCTTATAAAAAGACGTGTATTGATAAGTTTGAATTGATCAAGTCGAAACCCAACTAGACAGCAATGTAGTCCCAACTGTTTGTCAATCAAGTTGATTTCTTATTGGATTATATTCAAATCCAATATAGCACGATAAAGCATATAACTTACACAGAAGTCTTGAAGTTTTCATTCTCAAAATTTATTTTTTTCTTTTCTTAGGAAGCCAAAGCATCTACAAATCTAAGATTGGACAAGTCCTACATTGGCAATAAGTTGTTTGCCCAAGGAAGCACTTGAAGATTCCCAGATAACATGCTTTTCCGTAACAGCTGTGTGACCCACTAACAACTTCAATAATTTATTTCAACTTGTGCCCCCCTGGTATTTCAATTCATGTTCCCTTCCTTTGGACCCTTCGTTTGCAAAAATATAAGGAAAGTAATTTAGGTCGGAGTTCATTTTTCAAAGTAAAGTGGAACTTCTGCATGAAATCCCACATGTGCAACATCAGTTTTCTATTGTCCTACCTCGTGTTAGACTTGCGTCTGCAAGTGCTACAATCTACAGTTTGGGTGGGGTGCTCAGGGTGAAGCCCATAATAGAATCTCAAGATTTTGACATTAAGATTTTTTGGATCCTTCAACATTTATTAGCAATGATGAATCCATCCTATAGGCAAACAAGGCAGTTGTTGTCAACCTACAAACCCCTAAATGCACCCCTATTTCTCTCAACTGTTGTGAAATGATTCATATTTTAGCAATGATAAAAATATTTCAAAAGTTTCTTGTCTGAGTTTCTTAACCTTCATCCTTTGCAATATATTTACGCCATTATTTACTACTTAGGCTATGTAAGATACTGTAGAAAGTAAGAACTTTGAAAAGAATCAGATGCAAATATCATTATTCCACAATTCAGGTAGTTTCAACACTAACAGGTAGCACCAAATTTTTGAAAAAGCAAGGTGCTTGAAACATTAATAATTTGCTGTTCTTCAAAAGCCATTCTTTTTTCTTTCTCCAAGAAAACCAGAGTGTCAGATCTCTCCAGAAAGGCTTAAATAGGGCATGGTCCTAAAAACACGAAATTCAACAACTTGTCTCCTTTTCCTGTTGACAGACTTTTTCCTCAATGGTGTTTCCACAATTTTATATTTCTGTCCATGATAGGCCATGAGTATGAATAATCATCGAAGTCTATCACTATCAGTTTGCTCTTCTTCCGTACAAACTGCATGAGAGTCCATAAATCCAAATGAAATGGACAATGCTTTGAGAAGTATTCTTCATAACGAAACAAAAAGTCAGCTTGCTCACATTTTGTGATTACAGAGGCAAAGATCGATCATTAATCCAGCATCCATGGCAGCTTTCCGCCATGATTTAATTTTCTCGCAACTCGCTGTCGCTGTGACAGATCTGACGTTGTTGTTGCTTTGATATACGCGCGAAATCAGCTACGCGGGTATTTTGACCGCGCGTGATTAGAAATGTGCGTTGTGCCCTTTTTTAAACGGAAACCACAGCCCCCCTGTTGGTCGAAATGTTTTGAAAATAATTTTTTGAACGCGCAAAAGATTGAAATTACTAGTCCCGTATCGGATTTAGCTATTTATCGAGCCTGTTAGAAGCAATACCCTTTCAAAAATTTTCTTCCTATACACTGCCATAGTAATTTTCCGAATATGTACTCGTTATGACGTCATAAATCGATTCTTGATTTCGCAGTTAGTGCCTAATTTCAAAAAATGATTAAAAATACTTCTAGTTGTCCTAGAAGCGTGAAATTAACACCAACATGATCAGGAAAGATTGAATTTTGACACTAGCTAATAAAATGGATATCGATTTTTTCGCTGCATAAGGCCTTTAAGGCGGAGGATGTTCAGTACTGTGGCGGGATTCAATGAGTACTTTGAAGAATATACAGTTATGTGGAGGAATACCATCAGTAGTGTTAAAGGGGATACCACCAGTATGCAAGATATTCAGTACTGTAAAGTAAAATCACAATAACTTTGAGTATTACCTCTACAGTGCCTGTGGTCTCCTTCCCAGGAACTGAATATCACCAAAGTACTGATGAAACCCCCCCCCCCCCCTCCCACAGTACTGATGATATCTCTCCACAGTACTGATAATATCCCTCCCACAGTACTGATGATATCCCTCCACAGTACTGATGATATCCCTCCAAAAACTGATGAAATCCCTCCACAGTACTGATGAAACCCCCCCTCCCACAGTACTGATGATATCCCTCTACAGTACTGATGATATCCCTCCACAGCACTGATGATATCCCTCCACAGTACTGATAATATCCCTCCACAGTACTGATAATATCCCTCCACAGTACTGATGATACCCCTCCACAGTACTGATGATACCCCTCCACAGTACTGATGAAACCCCTCCCTCCCCCTCCCACAGTACTGATGATATCCTTCCACAGTACTGATGATATCCCTCCAAAAACTGATGAAATCCCTCCACAGTACTGATGAAACCCCTCCCTCCCCCTCCCACAGTACTGATGAAATCCCTCCACAGTACTGATGCTATCCCTCCAAAAACTGATGAAATCCCTCCATAGTACTGATGATACCCCTCCACAGTACTGATGATATCCTTCCACAGTACTGATGATATCCCTCCAAAAACTGATGAAATCCCTCCACAGTACTGATGAAACCCCCCTCCACAGTACTGATAATATCCCTCCACAGTACTGATAATATCCCTCCATAGTACTGATGATATCTCTCAACAGTACTGATGATATCCCTCCAAAAACTGATGAAATCCCTCCACAGTACTGATGAAACCCCCCTCCCACAGTACTGATGAAATCCCTCCACAGTACTGATGAAACCCCTCCCTCCCCCTCCCACAGTACTGATGAAATCCCTCCACAGTACTGATGCTATCCCTCCAAAAACTGATGAAATCCCTCCATAGTACTGATGATACCCCTCCACAGTACTGATGATACCCCTCCACAGTACTGATGATATCCTTCCACAGTACTGATGATATCCCTCCAAAAACTGATGAAATCCCTCCACAGTACTGATGATACCCCTCCACAGTACTGATGATACCCCTCCACAGTACTGATGATATCCTTCCACAGTACTGATGATATCCCTCCAAAAACTGATGAAATCCCTCCACAGTACTGATGAAACCCCTCCCTCCCCCTCCCACAGTACTGATGAAATCCCTCCACAGTACTGATGCTATCCCTCCACAGTACTGATAATATCCCTCCACAGGACTGATGATATCCCTCCAAAAACTGATGAAATCCCTCCACAGTACTGATGAAACCCCTCCCTCCCCCTCCCACAGTACTGATGAAATCCCTCCACAGTACTGATGCTATCCCTCCACAGTACTGATGATATCTCTCAACAGTACTGATGATATCCCTTAACAGTACTGATGACATCTCTCAAAAGTACCTACTTATGATTGTATCTGCCCACACTTTTAACGGAAACTCCACACTGCATAAACATCCCCCGCCAAAGTACCGCAGAAACGTTCTTAGGATGCACCTATATGCAGTTTGTGAGTAACTAGCTACTCGTCCTGCCAAAGTACTTCATGTAGTGTATTCGTATCATACTCGTGGCGAAGTCAAATATTGATCATATGTGTGCGAGCCAAGCTGAGTTTGCTCGTCGTAAGCCAAGAGAAATCTCAATACACTGTTTAGTAAGGCTCCGCAAATAAAATGCAGGATTTCACATTGAATTCAATTGTCTTCTTTTATCCCTGATTTTCCTAACCTAAGAAAACGAGCTTAAAAGTTTCTTCTATGTGGTTTTCTTAATAACAGGGTCTTACAGTATCATGATTTCATATCAAACTATGAAGCCAGCTTATAACCTGGCAAATGATACTAGTAAGTTTGTAAATAAAAGAGTATATCAATAAATTGTACACTGCATCAATCTATCGATCTATCTTCAGCAGCTCATATTGCAAACGAGGGCAGCCTCGTCCAAGCAAATTGGCCTACGTATTTTCAATGGAGACGGACTCGTGTATAGGGGAGGGATTACCCACAAATGTTTTATTCAACCCTAACTAATAACCTTACTAAACTTTATCTGAACCTCTAAAAACGCTGACTAGAATGAATCGGGACAGAATTTTAGCCTCGTTTTATATTTGCCAACATGTATCACGGCAACAAGCTCATTAAACATTTCCAAGAGAGAACATCATTCTAAATATAAAAGCTTTGTCCTCAGAACATAACACTATCCCCCCAAAACAAAACACTATTTCCCAAAACAAAACAGCATTCCCCAAAACAAAACAGCATTCCCAAAACAAAACACCATTCCCCAAAACAAAATACAATTCCCCAAAACAAAACACTATTCCCCAAAACAAAACACAATTCCCCAAAACAAAACACCATTCCCCAAAACAAAACACCATTCCCCAGAACAAAATACAATTCCCCAAAACAAAACACTATTCCCCAAAACAAAACACAATTCCCCAAAACAAAACACCATTCCTCAAAACAAATACTATTCCCAAAACAAGACACCATTCCCCAAAACAAAACACCATTCCTCAAAACAAATACTATTCCCAAAACAAGACGCCATTCCCCAAAACTAGACACTATTTTCTAAAACAAAACACCATTCCTCAAAACAAAACACTATTTCCCAAAACAAAACACCATTCCCCAAAACAAAACACTATTTCCCAAAACAAAACACCATTCCCCAAAACAAAACACCATTCCCCACAGCAAAACACCATTCCCCAAAACAAAACACCATTCCCCAAAACAAAACACTATTCCGCTTAAGTTGACCCACGGCAATTTCAAATTCAACCACGCCACGGCAATTGGTTCAAAATTCATCCACATTTGGCCCCCTGTATCGTTTAGAGTCATTCAATATTCCATGCTCTGCTTTACGGTCAAGGAAAATTAGGATACCCGTTTTGGTCTGGTCCGAATAAATGACCTGTAGTTTTGGGTCGCTTCAACAGATTAAGGGTGTGTTTTTGTCTGACGTTGTTTGAGATACGGGTTCGTGGTCAAGTATACTTGGTTGATAGTTATTGATAAAAGTATAACAGGAATTTCTGTCGACATTGTATGACAAATTTGTAAAGCTAAAAACAATGCACACGATTTCGGAGAAATGGACATAAAGATAAAGTAACAATGGAAGCTCCCTTTGTAAAATCAGGGGAAAATTATGGATAATTTACGGGCAGTTCAAGGAGAAATTATAGCCGAAAAATTGAACAAACTAAAGGATGGATAATGCCGTTGTCCATGATATTCGTGGTTGATAATTTTGTTGTGTGGTTTTCTGAATTCGACATGAAAATACATTATCATGGTAGTATCTGGAAAAACGCAACCGGTTCACGAAGTCATCAAATTGACCAAATATTGATTGAGCGTCCAATTGAATCTTTAAAAAGGTTGATTCGGGTTGATTCATAAGATTAGCTTTCTACGATTACGAGAAGACTCACGACAGTCCCGCCCATTCTGATGAAATATTGACCCAGTATGCAAACATCGAAAAAGATTAGGCCAAACTGATTTACTGAAAGGTATTGAGTTTTATTCTAAAAGGTTTTAATCATTAGGGAAATTTTAACACATTTTTATGGGTGGTCTTAAGTAACATGGTTTTGCATATACAATATATTGCGGTTTTTAGCGGAGATGGTGTAGCCTAGTAGTTAAGGCGCTGGATTTCTGGATTCCTCGAAGGGTGACCTTCGTGAGTTCGAATCCTCAAACGGTCGAAATCATGAACCACAAGTCATCAGCCTATCAAGCTGCAAATCCTTCCCCTAGGTCGTTAAATGAGTACCCAGGATATTCATTCAAGAATATTAACGCTGGGGGCACAAGCTGCAGGTCCACGAAGCCTAATTGCCATTGCAAGCTCTGCATAAATAGATGATACTAAAAAGACCCAGGTCAGCCGAAAATTTGAGGGAGATGTGAAGAATTTCTTAATCCTCTTTTTTGAAAAATACACAATTTTAGCAACCCAAGGCTTTTTTTAGCTAATGCTATCGTCGCACAATCAGAATCTTTGTTGTATCATCTAAATACGAAAGAATATTATAGTTTAGTACCAAAAATAGATGAAAATTGTATTATCGTCTATCAACAAAGTACCACACACTATTTGTCATTTGGATAATTTGAAACGCAACATTTCGTAAAAAGATAGGAGGAAATTTTCATTCCTTGATTCAAATGATTTGAAAATACTTCTATGTGGTCTTGTTTACTATCAAGAACCTTATCTAGAAGTGTCATATTAACTAAAATCTCTGTATAGATAGTTCGATAAAGAAAAATTCATAGAAAGATAAAAGCAAAAGAAGAGATTTTTCATTTCTCGATTCATACCATTTAAAAACACTTCTACGTGCTTCTGTTTACTATTAAGGATCTTATCTAGCTGTCAAAGTGACTAAAACCTCTTGATAAAAAGTTTGATATAGAGCATTTTGTAAAAAGATAAGAGGAAAAAGAAGGAAATTTTCTCTACTTGATTGAAACCATGAAAAAAACTTCTACGTTTTCTTATTTACTATCAAAAATACTAGCCGTCAAATCGACGAAAGAATATTTACATAAATAGTTTGACATACAAAATTAATAAAAAGATAAAAGTAGAAGAAGGACATTTTCATTACTTGATTCAAACTATGAAAAAACACTTATACGTGGTCTTCTTTTTTATTAAGGATCTTATCTAGCTTTGAAATTGACTAGAAATATTTGCATTAAAAGTTTTATTTAGAGTATTTTATAAAGAGATAAGAGGAAAAGAAGAAGATTTTCCGTTCCTCCATGATTCAAACCACCTACAATCACTTTTATGTGGTTATGTTTAAGATCAAGGATGTTATCTAGCTGTCAAATTGACTAAAAAATATTTGCATTAAAAGTTTTATTTAGAGTATTTTATAAAGAGATAAGAGGAAAAGAATAAGATTTTCATTTCTCAATTCAAACCATTAAAAACACTTCTATGTGCTTATGTTTACTGTCAAGGATCTTATCTAGCTGTCCAATTGACTAAAGTTTGATATAGCGCATTTTGTCATGAAATATGGGGAGAAGAAAAGGATTTCCATTCCCCAATGATTCAAACTATGGAAAAACAATTCTACGTTGTCTTCTTCGCCATCAAGACTCTTACTTAGAAGTCAAATCAACTAAATTCTTGGCTTGAATGTTATAAATAGATAAACTCACCACTCATATCAGATTGAGCATTTGGTATCTGATGCAAACCACCTTCACCGAGCAACTTCTGATTCCAAACGAGCTTGCTGGACGACACTTGCTCTTTTCTAAGTGAAAACAGAAATCGGATTGAGCGGCGTGAGATTAAATCACAAACATCTTTTCAAACAACATGCATAATTGATGACCGAGTCGAGATATAGGTCATGGGTAGGCAGCTGCTTGTTCATTGCGCACTCGACTGCATAGCTAATACGTCATTAGATGTAATGTGAGCTGGAAGGTTACAGGGAGGAGAATAAGTCACTGGGAACATACGTTAATTTCTAATGATGCTATCGTAACATATTGTAGTAGGTCAAACAGAAAAAGGATGACAGTAAATTAACACGATATTTATCAAACTAAGATTGTTAGTCTCACAGTTAAGGGACACTGGTCAAATGTCTCCTGAGTCGGTTCAGTACTTTTATCCTGCATGCCGCCATCTTAACCTCGTTTCTGTCTGCTTCCCTCACTTTGGTGGTACGCCTTCGCATCGCTGAGACGATCATCACACACTTTTCCTCTTCAAGTTTGTTATTTTTTCGTATCCTTTAAGCAAAACTAACCGACTTTGGTTGGTGTGCAAGGGACGGATACGGAGGGTGCAGATTACAAATTACCTAACGAAACCGATAAACAAGCTTGCAAAATCAATCAAACTGTGTATTGATGAATTTTTCTATATCTTATCAAAAAAACAAAATTTCTAACACAGCTTCCAGTTTCACGAGTGAAAGGCAAATGTTTGGAGAAAAGTTGGCTCTCCAAGGTAACAACACAACCAATAAGAGGGATTTTCAAATCATCTAGTTTCACATCTCTTGAAAGGCATATTAGGATAAGCGGGTCTGAAGAATACAAGTGTTTAGTTGGTAGGTAGCCGCTTGTTCTTTCCTCACCCGACTGGATAGATAATACGTCATCAGCAGTACTCATTTTAAGTATATTTCGTCACTGCACATTCAATGGAATCGGGTCCCATGGAATCTTTCTGCCGTAAGAAGACTCCGGCAGGCCGGGCGGAAGCTGTCCATAGTTGGTCCGGTTCAAGCTAAACATGCAGGACCCAGAGGTATTACCCCTACAATTTCGAAATTTAGGTTCACAGGGATACAATTTCGTGGACTTTTAGAAAGGGATTTACGTAAAAATTAACCGAAAGTTACTGCAAACGTCTAATATTTTACAGAAAGGCAAATGATTTTTGATAAAAGGAATTTTTTGGCGCAAAAGTTGAACTGGCCAACGCCGTACAAAACCGGACCGGTCCCACCGGGCCTGTCTGGCAGATATATGAGGCCAGAGTTTGGAGCCTCAAATAGCTCATGAGTTTTTTCCTTCCCTAAAATGTGTTATGTTACTAGATATTCTATAGTTTTGATAAAATATAACAGTATGGTGGCTAGACTTTTGCTACTTTTCGTCGGTTTAGATCATGTTAAAAGTAGAAGGTTATGTCTCGATATTATCCTCCTTCTTCATCATAAAAGATTTGCATCGGTGTTGCAATACTTTTAACTCGTTTATGATAATTGTGAACGATATTTGGAAAGAGTTTATATGAATATAGGTAACATGTGAATAATCCCTTTACTGCTTGTAATTTGCACGACGTGGCTAATATTTCAATATATTTGATTGATGCATCATGCATCAGTTTGATAGAATCCAATGCATATTAATCAAATGGACGAAATAAGTATAGGTAGTCGATTGAATGTAATTTTCGGTAGTTTACAATATTTCTTGTTGATCTAGGACATTCCGATATCAGGTTTTATGATCATTCGAGCATTTTTGCTTTAGGCGGTGACATTTTATCAGATCTCCCTCTCATAACGACGTCATCATACTTTTTAATAGTTCCTTGGAAGCCGCAGACTATGCTAACGAGATAAAAAAACACAAAACAGATAGGATGGAAGATCGGCCTAAGAAAGACTATACTAAAGAGCTAGCGAAATACGTAAAACAGATAAGATTAGAAAATGGCCTAAAGAGGGAGACTATGCCAAAGAGCTAGCGAAATACGTAAAGAGATAAGATTTAAAATCATCAAAAGAAAAGACTTTGCTAACGAGCTAAAGAATATGACCAAAGAGATGGGATTAGGAACCATCCCAAGGAAACTGAATGCACGTCTGCAGATGAAAGAAAACCTCATCTGAATTTAGCCATTATGGTAAACCATTGAAACAGGTTATTCGATTCATTTGGTAGAAATCATTTTCTCCACTGACCAAGATGCAATAATAAACTTTGCGTCAAGATCATGAACAAGATACGGAGCTGTTCAGAAATATACATTAATCCAATCTTGAATTTGCTGTCTAACTTTAGGCCTAAATGAGATTTTTCATGTTTTGTTGGCTTTTTAATCCAATTTTGTTTCAATTTTATTCATATTCTTATTGTCTGTTTTATTATGCTTCTTTCTGTTGCTTTTGCTCAAACTTCATTATTCAATTTTATGTTAAAAAGTATTGGAAGTTTGAAGTCTCAAATTGAAGTTTGAGCCCAGTAACGTTGCTTGGGAAAAATGAACAGGGGAGGGCAATCATTGTTTGAACACGATAGGATTATTCAATATTGGGGACAAACAGAGGAAGGCCTACCTACCACCGCCCTTCCTATGGGCCTTTATGAATAGTGACCTCAATATCGAAGCTACTCAATGAACTGTTACGTTTTATGCCCTGTGGACTAAATCCATTATTGGATAGACTTATTCATATCAAAGGGTGAAATATCTATATATAAAGATTGCAGTAGCTGAATGTTTTATTGCATCAAAAAATCTGGGCCAAAGTCCAAATTTTGGAAGAATCAATTATTCCTGAAGACAAAGAACAGAGAAGCAAAGAAAAAAAGCGTATGTTGTACGAGCATTTTGCTCTCTTTCTAAGCCTGGAACTAGTTTAAAAGCAATACAAATTCGCCTTTTTACTGCTTATCTTCATGCATAATTAACAGAATTAGCCAATCAACTGAAATACTTCAACTGATTAGCCACTCATAAATTATGCATGTGTAGATTATGCAAATCATGCTTATCAGAACTTTGCATAAATTGGGATTGAAGTACCGCTAAGTTGCTAAAAGCTCCGATTCCGCATTTCGTGATAATAGTAAGAATCTTAGCAATGGAGGTGACTAATCTATCATCAAAGAAAACTGGAAAGAGCCCGAGAAAGTCATTCGTGTGAGAGTTAATAAAACGGAGATTGATTGCCGCACATTATTTTTCGGGTGTAGTAAGGAGCAGCTTTAATAACCATTTGATTGGTGCTATAGACTCTTCATGGCATGAAATCTAATGATAACCGGGAGGGTAGACTAGGTCTTTTGATCACATACTTATATTTGGCTCGTTGTTCTTGCAACTTCTTGAGCTCCAACTATGTGTAACCGTCATCGTATGCCTAACATTGTTCTCTTGATCACAAAATCATATTTTGCTCATTTTTCTTGTAACTTCTTGAGCTCTGTTTGTGTATCTTGAGCTATACAGTCTACCATTTCAAATATCCCATGATAAATTCAACATGGAGGTTTACTTGGCTATGCATAATTATTTGCCTAATATTCCCAAGCGTCCTTTTTGTTCCAGTGAATCACTTAAAAAACGCAATTTGTGTTTAGAGGTCCCTATCATAAGTGGGAGATGATAACTGCCATTGAGGTACCACTGAGAGTGGCACTTACGTTATTGGAAGGTCATCTCAAATGATACAATATAACATGACTCGATCATCTTAAGAAGCATTGAACAAAACACCCAGACAATATTACTATAGAAGAACCAGGGAGAAAATCAATCGAGATGCATTCTCAAAGATCATCTCGATTACACAATATTGAAACGAATCGGGGTTTAGTTGTTCGTTTAGTCATGTTGCATATTTTGAAATCACAAGTTTGCATTATCAATTGTATTTGGCAAACCCTTTCTGGGCTATGAGCATCATCATCGATGTGTTAGGTAATGTTTCTCAGTGTAGTTTGTATTATCATCTTATGTTAGTCAAGTTGGTTCAGTGGCATAGATAGAAAATTTGTTAGGAGGGGGCAACGATGAAAATCAGACAATCGAACAAATATGTTTCTCTTAGATCTCTCATAAACGGACCTTCGACACATGGGTGCACATTCAAAAAAATTTATTATAATTCTATGCTTATAATTTTAAGGAATTTGTAAATCTGGCAATTTCATATTGATGTTAGCTAAATTTACAAGTTGTGTTTGAGTTGAGGTCTACAGGGGGGGTTTCCTGCCCCACCTTACCCCCTCTATCTATGCGGCTGCGTTGGTTGTGGGGTCATTCAGATGTGTAATTTCATTGCAAGTGTTTATATCAAGAAGCTTTATCTGTGTAGTTGCTAGACGGACCCAAAACCTTCAAGCTTCTTAGCCTTCCTGCTACACGTTTAACCATCACAAGAAGAGCCTATCACTATCAAGCCAGAACCGTTACAATATTACCCACCATACTTTTTTATATACAAAAGAATGCAGAAAATTTTCGTTCCCAGAGGTTGATTTTAATTCATCTCTAATGAAAGAATAATTCATTTTGATAGTTATATATATTGGATTGCAATCTAAACGATCATTCTGTTGATTATGGAAGGAAGTCTAACACCTCTATACAACAACCGCAAATATAATAATCATGGAAAATAGAAAACTTTCACCAAAGAGAGTCATGCATACTATGAATTGAAAAAATTAGAAGTTTCGTAGACCCAGAAAACTTAGATGGATGCAGACCCATGTTGAAAGCAGCTTTGTGAGAGACCTGATAGCAGTATTTAATTATTTAACCTTTAACATTTAACCGCAACATTTAACCTTGTTCAATAGATTTTCATATAAGAACAAATCTGTTAAGATCAATTAACCCTCTTGTTTAGTTTCAAGCATATTTTATAGATCCAGAATGGGAAGGCCGTTGGTTGTAAGATGGTTCACATAATTGTTATTGTAATTATTGTGGCAGATCAAATGTTCTTGGAAGACCAAATGTCAAATGGGTCCGATTTAGACATCCCTTCCTGTATTTAGATTGTTATTGAGATTCACTTTGAGTTTTGTTTAGTATTAGACTATTATTACTTACAATTTGCTAGTCTATCTTGAGATTAAACCACTTCACAGAAAAAACTCCTCTACTTGAGGAAACAACGTAACCACTGAACCAAACACCGCAACAACAAGAGCCAAAATTCACAACGATTTGAGAGACTTGAAATGCAGTTTCTTTCTTCTATAGTCTATCTTGATGTGCCACTTCACATTACATCTATCTTGCGATGTGCCACTTCACACTTCATCTATCTTGCGATGTGCCACTTCACAGATAATGACTCCACTAATTGAAGAAACAATGCAGCCACTGAACCACACACCATGCCAACTATGCCAAACATTACAACATCACTATTAGATCAAAGTCGTTTTATACCTATTTCCAAATCGTCTTATCTATTTAACCCAACAAATTAATTGCTTTCAAGAGTTTAGAGCAAAACGATTATTAGACATGATTCCGCACCTGGCCAACGAATTCCAATCAATTAAAGTTTTCAATTATTCTCAATGTTTTTCGCAATTCTTCTTATCAGCAGGTGGCGACTTGAAAGGAGATTAATTTAATGTTATCAAGTTCAAACGAATGCCAGTAATTGGAATATGAGAGTGTGAATGCCACCTTGTCGTTAAGCCGTTTTGTTATCACATTTCGAAGTTTGATTATCTTGTTTTGAAAGTAAAGAAGATCCGTCATGACGCAAGTTCGGTCTAATGATAGCTATATCGTCTTATGCGCAAGGTCATGCGTAGTCAATATTTAATTTCAACTCTAATTTAACACTTAACACGAGTAGCACGTGTCTAACCGGCTGTAGGGCTCGACTTACGATATCTGTAGGGCAATGGCATAGAAGAATGAACACAAACATGTTTTTCTGTGACTCTGAGTTTCGTGCTTAGGCAATCATCAGACAGACTACACTAATCATTAAACCAATCATTGATATTGTACGACCAATCAGTAGTATCATTGGTTCAATGATTGGTATTGTAGGACCAATCATTGTTATTGTTGGACCAATCACTGGTATTGTTGGAACAAGCATTGGTATTGTTGGACCAATCATTGATATTAATAGAACAATCAGTAGCATCATCGGTTCAATGATTGGTATTGTTGAACCAATCATTGACATTGTTGGACCAATCATTGATATTGTTGGACCAATCATTGATATTGTTGGACCAATGATTAATATTTTTGGACCAATCACTGGTATTGTTGGAACAAGCATTGGTATTGTTGGACCAATCATTGATATTAATAGAACAATCAGTAGCATCATCGGTTCAATGATTGGTATTGTTGAACCAATCATTGACATTGTTGGACCAATCATTGATATTGTTGGACCAATCATTGATATTGTTGGACCAATGATTAATATTTTTGGACCAATCACTGGTATTGTTGGAACAAGCATTGGTATTGTTGGACCAATCATTGATATTAATAGAACAATCAGTAGCATCATCGGTTCAATGATTGGTATTGTTGAACCAATCATTGACATTGTTGGACCAATCATTGATATTGTTGGACCAATCATTAATATTTTTGGACCAATCATTAATATTTTTGGACCAATCAGTGGTATCATTGGTTCTGAAGAGTGCCTAAGCATGAAACTCAAATTACAGAAGAATATGTCTGTTACGTAATGTGTTCATTCTGCTTTATAATTGCTCTATACTGACGTATATTGAACACCATAGCTAGAATAGCAATTCTCTGCTTGGGTTCCATGTAATTCTGATTTTAAACATATCAAGACTGGGGTACAAAGTCAGCATTGATTTACTGTTCTAAGACCACATAACGTTAAAGATATAGAAAAATTAGAATAAAATTTGGATCCATCGCAACTTTTCTTGAATGGGTCACTTCAACTCCTTTAGTTTTGTTTTAAAGGAGATTGTTAGGACACCGATTGGTTATTGATAATGGCGAGAAATTGGCAAAACATAATAGCATTTGAACGGTAAAAAAACTTGAGAATGATAAAAAAATAGGAAACATAGCGAAACATAATAACAACTGAAGCTTTGCACCTGACAATCGTTAGAGTATTACGTCAAAACAGTCTTGAATCGGTAAAGAACTTGAGGATGGCTAGAAAACTTGGAAGCATGGCGAAACATAATAACAACTGAAGCCTTGCATCTGACACTCATCAGAGAAGTACGTCAGAACAGTCTTTGATTGGTACAGAACTTGAGGATAGCGAGGAAAATCAGAAACACAGTGAAACATGATAATTACTAAAGCTTTGTATCTGAAACTCATCAGAGTAGTACGTCAGAACAGTCTTTGATTGGTACAGAACTTGAAGATGCTGAAGAAAATCAGAAACATATCTAAACATGACAACTCATACAACTTTTGATCTGATCAGAGAAGTGCGTCAGAAAGAGAACGAGATGAGACCTAAAAAATCATATCATGAAATTTATCAAGTAGCCTACGACCTTTAGATATGCACTTAAGTCTGCTACTACTGTGCGACCGGCGCCCTCGAGCAACACACGCTATTTCAATCATACAAATTGTACTACTAATCACTGAATATTGGAACGAACCTGTCCAGGTTCTCTAACAACAACATAGGAATTTCAAGTATAAGTAATATAATTAAGATAAACGCTACATCTAACTGTTAACTGATCGACTGGTGATTCTTTCAACAGGTGAATATTTTCCGTCATTATTCAAAGAATCGAAAGAAAGCTCTAAACTTTGCTTGTTTACAAATGATATGGCCTAAATCTAGATTTAAAGACGAAAGAAAAAACTTTACCTTTATAAAGACGTAAAGTCTAACAGAAATCGGATGGCATATCTTGATTCATCTTAAAAAGCATCCAAAACAGAGTGAAAAAATTTTCCCACTTCAAGAGAAAGCTTGAAAAGTGAATATAAACAACTGCCGCATGTAGAAATCATAAAACTGCTATGTTTGTTGTGGTAATTCTGAGCAAATCCAATTTTCAATAAAACCTTCCTTTTGTTTTCGTTATCAATATTCTATGCAAATACACCAATTCTCATTAATTAGCTGAAATCATTAACGATAGGAGCATTAGACAATACCTTACTTATTCTCGGGTGTCTAATTTCTGAATCTTCTTGCTAATTACTCTTTTAACTTCTTGACTAAATTTCATCTATCAAAATGAGAGAGGTATTTCCGATGTCGAATGCAAACAAATAACGAAGATCTAGGCTACCCAATAAGGTCTATAATATATATCTCTCCACTATTAGGGATCCCTTAATAGTCCATGGTAATTGATTTTCAACAGAAAGTCTTGTCACACGCATCGATTCCAGGTTATCCATGCTACACACTCTACTTACTGTATCCTCCTGCTAATTAGTATGGGAAGCAGGAAAATTGAACTTAGGATTTCCCCTCCCATGCTAAAAAATCTGCACATATCCTAGAGATTTTCAAAATCAATACTGCACGTTTTCAGTTCAGTCTTAAAACAAAAAGTGTAGAACAGTATTTGGATGGTGCAAAACTTCAAAATAGCCAGAAATATGGGAAACATAGCGAAACAAACACATGGACCACTTAAGCTTTTCGTCTGACACTCAAGAGAGTAATACGTCAGAAAGAGAACGAGACAGAAACCTAACTGATTTATATACCCAGATATGGATCGAAATAGGCCAATCAGAAAACAGGTGAATGACTGCTTATTGCACACTAAAATAGCCCCTGTACCAGCAACTAGAAACCTACGAGTAGCCTTGACTTGGAGACCTGCCATCGAGGAGTCTTGAGCTGAAGACTATCCCTGGGCCTGTTAATAAACCGAGGAGAGAATTCATCGACTATTGTGATTTTAGATAGCAAGGAAAAATAAAGGCCAAAAGATATCATGAGGTGTGGTAACATCAAAAAGGAATGACAAGATCAAAAATTTAAACTAAATGCATCTTGATAACTTCCTTTTAAGAAATCATCATGATGTCTTTCAATTCTTGCGGTCTCTTTATCTCAACCATGTCACTAGTTGCTGATATAGAAAAGGCATTCTTACGGTCTTGTTTGTATTAAGTTTCAGTAACGTGTACACCTTTTTCGACAAACAGCGAGTCAGAAGCAACAAGCCTTAGATCGAAGATATTTTTCAGCAAAAAGGCATCAGATATAGGATAGAAGTAGTAACACTAAAACAACAGACATGTTTTTCTGTCACTCCAAGTTTTGTGCTTCTGCACTCATTAGACAGTCTACACCAATCCAGTTTTTTGAGTGTCACTTCTACTAGGCAGTTGCTCTATGCCCAGCACAGATCGAAAACTATAGTCAGGATAGGTGCAATCTACACGAGTTAATCAAATGAAGGCTATGAATTCTTAATTGCTTTATTAGCTTTTTTTTATAAAGAACCTTTTATAAGGAACCTACATGTCGAAGGTCAAGAGACTTAAGGGACTTTTACTACTAAAGGTCAAATCACTAAGGAACTTTTTAATTTTGCATGTATTCATTTGGTGTAGATATGCAACTTTTCAAATGACTATGTAACTAACTTTTACGTTTTATAGCCTAAGCTTCTTTGTGTTATTACATGTTTCATGTTTCCTTATCACGAGTTTATTGTAAAATGTTGGATTTTCATGCTTTTCTTACGTCAATACTTATTCCTTTCTACTAAGTACACACCTGAAATTAACGAACTACTAAGAAAATTTTAGAATTACAAAGTGGTCAAAAGAGGTCACAAAATAAGGAACTAAAAGAACTAGGCCCTGATTCAGAGTTTCGGGTTAGGAGTAGGTGCATAATTATTTTGCAACATGTGAAGCGACAAAGGTTTGGTCGCAAAGGGCCTATCCAAACGGACCTAAACACGGGTATGCTTAAGTACTTTATCAGATTATCAGCTCGCTGCATCATTTGGATGGTTCCAAATTCTGGTGCAACAAAGAATACACGCTTTTCATTTAATGGGGAACCTACCTCGATTATATGAAACAATCGAACATAAAAATTCATTGTATTTTACAAAAAATCCTAGTTCTAGGTTCCTTATAAACTGGTTTTTTACAAAAAAAAAACGTGTACAGAACGGAATTTGGCATCGAGCAGTATGCCCTACTGTTTTAAGCACTTTCTATGAGCTTTTGTGTATAGAACTCAAGTCTAGTTGTTTATTGAAAAGATGTATAGTAACTAAGCAACGTGTCTGTTTGCTTTACCACGTTGTTTATTGATTAGAAATTTTGATTGAACATGTTTATAGACAAAATAGCCACCTGTGGTAATTAGGAACACGTTGTTGCCATGGTTTTTGGTGTATGCTTATACCTGCTTATTAGCCAACACTGGTATTTGTCTGTGTGATGAACTGCAGCTATATATAGAACTCACAGAATCACGAATAGTCAATCTAAAAAGCCTTGCTTTAAAAGAATGAATATATTTACTCAGTCAATAGAAAGTTAGAAAACGAATTTCGCTTAGCCAATGTCGACTGTTACTTGGAATCGGATAATTTGCAATAGGATTCAATCATCGTTAGAGACAAGTAAAAACCTGTTTAATTGTACAAGAACCTGTTTTCATGGTACATAAACCTGTTTATTGCATCAAACGTGTTTTAATGGGATCTCGTTTATCTGATAAGCTATTAGATAAGGTTAGGTTTCCGGGTTGAACGGAGTATACCAAGATAAGTAGTTTGATTATGAAGAGATTCAAACAAGAGTTTACCGAGCAAGATTTTGCATGAATCAGATATCATAATTCACTCCATATCCATAGTAAATACATCTAGCAATCTATAGGAAATCATTTTGTTTGAACATAGCACCTATAGTTTTCGCAATAGAAACTTCGTAGTGTTTCTGTTGAAGCTTTCTAAAACAGTTAGCCAACTTTATCATCTATACATATTGGAACAATGTCGATAGGGAACTTGGTTGAAAGCATAAGAAGTATTGGTTTGGTATTAACCCAGCCTCGTTTTGGAACTTAACGTTATTGCAGAATCACGTATACCCTATAACATACCAAAATAGCAACATACAAAAATAATTGTTCGTGGTGGATACCCCGATATAATCCTCAACAACCAAATGCTGTTCCATGTGAAATTGATTTGTTTATATGCTAATCTCGCATGGCAATCAAAACTAAAGCCGCAAACTCTTGTTTTATGCAATATCTGCGGTAAGATGAAGGAGGCGTGCACAATGCTGCCATGGCTATCAATTAAATCAGGAACCCATGTTTACCTTTTTCACAGAAATCGCATTTTGTGCATTCATCGAATGATAATTGTATACTGTTTCTTCATTTTTACGAATCTAAATCTTTTATTCATTCAATGAATTGTGATATAGTGCCAAGGTAACACTGGAGAATGAAAAGCAATTTTCCACATGGCTACTTCCCGGGGCATTTACACAAAACAGCTGTCAATTTAGTATAAATGAAGTAGGACTTAAATGTTACTCCACGTCACTTCCTTTAGCCTCGTGATCATGTTTTAGTTGTAATGTATAAAGTCTCTTACTTCCTATTGTTCCGTAATCAGTATTTTACCTCGTGTAATCAAGTTATTCAATAGTTTTTGATATAAAAATGTCACAAGAACATGACTCTGGGGAACGTCTGTTCAGTACTGCGAAAGATGTTCAGTACTGTGGAAGATGTTCAGTACTGCCAAAGATGTTCAGTACTGTAGAGGATGTTCAGTACTGCAAAAGATGTTCAGTACTGTGGAGGATGTTCAGTATTGTGGAGGATGTTCAGTACTGCGAAAGTTGTTCAGTACTGTGGAGGGTGTTCAGTACTGTGAAAGATGTTCAGTACTGTGGAAGATGTTCAGTACTGCGAAAGATGTTCAGTACTGTGGAGGATGTTCAGTATTGTGGAGGATGTTCAGTACTGCGAAAGATGTTCAGTACTGTGGAGGATGTTCAGTATTGTGAAGGATGTTCAGTACTGTGGAGGATGTTCAGTATTGTGGAGGATGTTCAGTACTGCGAAAGATGTTCAGTACTGTGGAGGATGTTCAGTATTGTGAAGGATGTTCAGTACGGTAGAGGATGTTCAATACTGTGGAGGATGTTCAGTACTGCAAAAGATGTTCAGTACTGTGGAGGATGTTCAGTATTGTGGAGGATGTTCAGTACTGCGAAAGTTGTTCAGTACGGTGGAGGATGTTCAGTACTGCGAGAGATGTTCAGTACTGTGGAGGCTTTTCAGTACTGTGGAGGATGTTCAGCACTGCGAAAGATGTTCAGTACTGTGGAGGATGTTCAGTATTGTGGAGGATGTTCAGTACTGCGAAAGATGTTCAGTACTGTAGAGGATGTTCAGTACTGCAAAAGATGTTCAGTACTGTGGAGGATGTTCAGTATTGTGGAGGATGTTCAGTACTGCGAAAGTTGTTCAGTACGGTGGAGGATGTTCAGTACTGCGAAAGATGTTCAGTACTGTGGAGGATTTTCAGTACTGTGGAGGATGTTCAGCACTGCGAAAGATGTTCAGTACTGTGGAGGATGTTCAGTATTGTGGAGGATGTTCAGTACTGCGAAAGATGTTCAGTACTGTAGAGGATGTTCAGTACTGCAAAAGATGTTCAGTACTGTGGAGGATGTTCAGTATTGTGGAGGATGTTCAGTACTGCGAAAGTTGTTCAGTACGGTGGAGGATGTTCAGTACTGCGAAAGATGTTCAGTACTGTGGAGGATTTTCAGTACTGTGGAGGATGTTCAGCACTGCGAAAGATGTTCAGTAATGTGGAGGATGTTCAGTATTGTGGAGGATGTTCAGTACTGCGAAAGATGTTCAGTACTGTAGAGGATGTTCAGTACTGCGAAAGATGTTCAGTACTGTGGAGGATGTTCAGTATTCTGGAGGATGTTCAGTACTGCGAAAGATGTTCAGTACTGTAGAGGATGTTCAGTACTGCAAAAGATGTTCAGTACTGCGAAAGTTGTTCAGTACGGTGGAGGATGCTCAGTACTGCGAAAGATGTTCAGTACTGTGGAGGATTTTCAGTACTGTGGAGGATGTTCAGTACTGCGAAAGTTGTTCAGTACTGTGGAGGGTGTTCAGTACTGTGAAAGATGTTCAGTACTGTGGAGGATGTTCAGCACTGCGAAAGATGTTCAGTAATGTGGAGGATGTTCAGTATTGTGGAGGATGTTCAGTACTGCGAAAGATGTTCAGTACTGTAGAGGATGTTCAGTACTGCGAAAGATGTTCAGTACTGTGGAGGATGTTCAGTATTGTGGAGGATGTTCAGTACTGCGAAAGATGTTCAGTACTGTAGAGGATGTTCAGTACTGCAAAAGATGTTCAGTACTGCGAAAGTTGTTCAGTATGGTGGAGGATGTTCAGTACTGCGAAAGATGTTCAGTACTGTGGAGGATTTTCAGTACTGTGGAGGATGTTCAGCACTGCGAAAGATGTTCAGTAATGTGGAGGATGTTCAGTATTGTGGAGGATGTTCAGTACTGCGAAAGATGTTCAGTACTGTAGAGGATGTTCAGTACTGCGAAAGATGTTCAGTACTGTGGAGGATGTTCAGTACTGCGAAAGATGTTCAGTACTGTGGAGGATTTTCAGTACTGTGGAGGATGTTCAGTACTGTGGAGGATGCTCAGTACTGCGGAGGATGTTCAGTACTGTGGAGGATATTCAGGAATGTGGAGGATGCTCAGTACTTTGGGGATACCATTAGTTCTATGGGGGATGTTCAGTATTGTGGAGTATGTTGAGTACTGTTTAGAGGATATTTAGTACTGTGTAGGTAATTCAGTACTGTGTAGGATGTTCAGTATTGTTGAGGATGATCATCAGTATTGTGGAAGATGTTCAGTACTGTGGAAGGAGACCACAAACACTGTTGAGGTAATACCCATAGTGGCTGTGGTTTACCTCCACAGTGCTGAATGTTCTCCTCAATAGTGATGGTATCTTCTCACGGTACGTTTGATTTCAACTTGTTTGATATCAGAAACTTTATTTCCAGTTGTCTAGGAGACTTTCAAGGAGAATATCTAGGAGAATCACTTATTTAGGAGAATATCTTTGCATGGTTCAAAACTTCAAAATAGCCAGAAATACCGGAAGCATAGTGAAAAAATGGCTTACTTAAGCTTTTTGTCTGACACTCAACAGAGTAATACGTCAGAAAGAGAAAGATACAGAAACCTAACAGATTTATATACCAAGATGTGGATCGAAATAGGCCAATCAGAAAAAAAAAGGGTATGGTATAATATTACTTCAAGTTTAGTAATTTTCATAACCCTTTTTCTGGGACACCCGGTACATATTGAGCTATAACGCAAAACAGCTGTGAAAAAGTCATATCAATCTCTTTCCAATATACCTTTTTCCTGATAGGGATGCCATCTTTAATTGGGGAAAATTTACCACCTGGCTATCCAAGATTCCCTTGAGAATTCTAAGAAAACACAATGAATTTCCAGGGGGCGATTTTGCATTTATTCAAGATTGCAGCCTTAACTGGATATTGGTCTATTATTCATGAGACTTATTTCTCAAGTACTTATTAATTTTTTTAGCCTTTTTCTTGGACACTGGGTACATATTCAACAACAACAACAACAACACAAACAGCTGCAGAAAGCCATGTAAATCTCATTACATAAAGTTTGCTGATATTAACGGTAGACTGGTCAGCGGTCGCATACATATTTCCTCTATGTTGATATTTCGGCTTTCCACGAGTGAGGCCTTCTTTGGGAATTCAGATTTAATCTCGTTATTTTGTGTTCAGCTGTGGTTTTTCGCAGGTTTCACACCTGTCTCCGCTTGATTAGTTCATTAATATTGGAACACTCTCTATTTTTTTCTGTCTTATCATTCCTTAACTTCTAATCGAATTCCCAGATATGCAGGCCTAAGTTTTAGTCTTCTTCACATTCCGGTTTTCTGTGGTTTAGTCTTTACCAATGTGCTTGGCATTTAAGATGGTGCACAAGATATTATGACTTTCTTTCTTGATCACATATCAACCTGCAGTCATTACTAGGAGTTCAGTACTATATGGGGAGGGGGGGGGGGGGGTTGCAGTACTGTGGAGGATGTACTTAGTACATTGAGAGAAAACCTTAAGCACTTATTGCTTTTCTGTGGAGGATGGTCAGTACTATGAAGGATTTTCATTAATGTGGAGGATGCTCAGTAATGTGGAGGATACCTAGTACAGTGGATGATATTCAGTACTGTTGAGGATGGTCAGTACAGTGGATGATATTCAGTACTGTGGAGGATGGTCAGTACAGTGGATGATATTCAGTACTGTTGAGGGTGGTCAGTACAGTGGATGATATTCAGTACTGTTGAGGATGGTCAGTACAGTGGATGATATTCAGTACTGTGGAGGATGGTCAGTACAGTGGAGGAAAACCGCAAGCCCTCTACAGCTATCATCTCCACAGTGCCTCTTGTTGCCATCCACAATATTGGATGTCCTCGACAGTCTGAAGGTATCCCCACAGTACTTACCATCCTACACAATAATGGATGGCATCTTTGCACCCAGGGGGGCACTCAATAAAATTTAAGATAGGGATGCTCATTTGAACAGATCTTTTGTCTACCCAAAAAAATGACAGGCCCAAAATTTCAAACCCAAAGAAATGACAGCTTCAAAATTTCAAACCCTAAAAAATGACAGAATTATTCTCGAGCCCCCATAACTATCCTTTTTGTAAAACAATTGTCTACATTTTAATTCGGTAACCCAAAAAAATGATGCAAATTTTCAATGAACCCAAAAAAATGACGGCAAGTTTTTCAAACCCAAAAAAATGACGCCAATTTAGAGAAACCCAAAAAATGAAATTCCCATAAATTTCAATCCCAAAAAAATGACACGATTATCCCTATCAAAATTTTTACAAGTACCCCCTTGGGTCTTTGCATAGTTTTGTTGGTATTCCCCTCTCTCCCCTCGCAGTGCTTGAACATCCCCCACAGTACTTCACAGACGTCCCCAAAGGGTGGTGATGGCGATGTCTGTCAAGACTTACCTAATAGACTAATCGAAAAGGGTATAGTTAAAATGATCAACAATACTTGATACATAAAACATCGAGATCATTCTATCATTCTATCGAGATCGAGATCATTCTATCTATTTACTTTTACAAGACACAAATATCAAGAGTGAGTAAAGTTTCCCGTTATTCTAGTGAAAATCTATGTTTTTGGCTATAGCTAGTAAAGTTTCACTAAAGAGTAAAGACAAGATAAAGTTGGAAAGATGTCTTGCTGATAAGATATCAAATATCTCTTAATAAATCTTGCTACCACAGTTGTTAGTTCAAGTGCAACTCATTTCAGCAGTTACATACCTTAATTAATTTGAGAAAAGGTTTGAACTCCGTGTGTCATATAAAACTTTAAAATGCTATACAGCATACGTGATAAAAAGCATATAAGTACAAGCATATACTCCTATAAGCATATAAGCATATATTCGTCATATAAGACTTTAAAATGGATGTTACAAATGAGATAAAAGACAATGGCAATCTATATGATATCCTAGACGACTATTTCACAAAAAGAAAGCAACATGCTGTATAGCTAGTTGCCAATCTTTTGATCACAAAGAAGTGAAGCATGGACTACCCGAAGAATCACCACTTGGGCTAAGATTGACCCAAGTCAAGACTGGTTAAGAGAATGCATCACGTCATCGTCGTTTTGAAGGCTGAAACTTGTGAGAATCAATTTTTTTGACAACTACAATCTACGAGTCTATTCTTTTTTCTCACATTAGTAAAATTTTAACCAATAGCTAAACATGCCATCAGTGTTGTGGATACAATCTTTTTGCTTTCTCGTTTACCACAATAACGGGAAGCATAATTACATCCTTATGTGTATGCACTTTTACCTATAAAACGACGTTTCGATGCTCAACTTATTCATGGCATAGATAGCTGATACTGTAACAAAGGCATTGCAAAAATAGGACGATGGTTACATGTTGAGCATGTTGTTACCTTCTGAGCAGTTTTTACCAGGTCAAACAATTTCTTTAATGCAATTGCTGTCGAGAGGGTAATCATATTTGTAATTGTGCCTATATGTAGTGATTGATTTATGATCGGCAGTTTACATTTTTACATCATAAGGCATACCATGTACAGGTTGATAGAGAATATACATGCTGTTATCATTTGAATAGTTTTACAAGATGAGGCGAAACAATTTGAATATTGTTGCTGTCGAAAGCTAATCATATTGATGATTCTAATTGTGCAGGCGGATAGAGAAAATACATGCTGTCATCATTTGAATAGTTTTACGAGATGAGATTGAACAATTTGAATATTGTTGCTGTCGAAAGCTAATTATATTGATGATTCTAATTGTGCAGGCGGATAGAGAAAATACATGCTGTCATCATTTGAATAGTTTTACGAGATGAGATTGAACAATTTGAATATTGTTGCTGTCGAAAGCTAATTATATTGATGATTCTAATTATGCCTTATCAAGTGACTATGTAGTATTTGAATTATGAATGGTAGCTGATGTTGTAAATAGGCGTAACATGTACAGGCTGATAGAGAAAATAAATGCTGTCATCATTTGAATAGTTTTACAAGATGAGGCGAAACAATTTGAATATTGTTGCTGTCGAAGGCTAATTATATTGATGATTCTAATTGTGCTTTATCTAGTGACTATGTAGTATTTGAATTATGAATGGTAGCTGATGTTGTAAATAGGCATAACATGTAGAAGGTGATAGAGAAAATAAATGCTGTTATCATGTGAATAGTTTTACGAGATGAGATGAAACAATTTGAGTATTATTGCTGTCGAAAGCTAATTATATTGATGATTCTAATTGTGCAGGCGGATAGAGAATATACATGCTGTTATCATTTGAATAGTTTTACGAGATGAGATGGAACAATGTGAATATTATTGCTGTCGAAAGCTAATCATATTGATGATTCTAATTGTGCAGGCGGATAGAGAAAATAAATGCTGTCATCATTTGAATAGTTTTACAAGATGAGGCGAAACAATTTGAATATTGTTGCTGTCGAAAGCTAATCATATTGATGATTCTAATTGTGCCTTATCAAGTGACTATGTAGTATTTGAATTATGAATGGTAGCTGATGTTGTAAATAGGCATAACATGTACAGGCTGATGGAGAAAATAAATGCTGTCATCATTTGAATAGTTTTACGAGATGAGATGAAATAATTTGAGTATTATTGCTGTTGAAAGCTAATCATATTGATGATTCTAATTGTGCTTTATCTAGTGACTATGTAGTATTTGAATTATGAATGGTAGCTGATGTTGTAAATAGGCATAACATGTAGAAGGTGATAGAGAAAATAAATGCTGTTATCATGTGAATAGTTTTACGAGATGAGATGAAACAATTTGAGTATTATTGCTGTCGAAAGCTAATTATATTGATGATTCTAATTGTGCAGGCGGATAGAGAATATACATGCTGTTATCATTTGAATAGTTTTACGAGATGAGATGGAACAATGTGAATATTATTGCTGTCGAAAGCTAATCATATTGATGATTCTAATTGTGCAGGCGGATAGAGAAAATACATGCTGTTATCATTTGAACAGTTTTACGAGATGAGGCGAAACAATTTGAATATTGTTGCTGTCGAAAGCTAATCATATTGATGATTCTAATTGTGCCTTATCTAGTGACTATGTAGTGTTTGATCCTGGAATGGTAGCTGATGTTGTAAATAGGCATAACATGTACAGGTTGATAGAGAATATACATGCTGTTATCATTTGAATAGTTTTACGAGATGAGATGGAACAATGTGAATATTATTGCTGTCGAAAGCTAATTATATTGATGATTCTAATTATGCCTTATCAAGTGACTATGTAGTATTTGAATTATGAATGGTAGCTGATGTTGTAAATAGGCATAACATGTACAGGCTGATGGAGAAAATAAATGCTGTCATCATTTGAATAGTTTTACGAGATGAGATGAAATAATTTGTGTATTGTTGCTGTCGAAATCAAAAGCTTATCATATCGATATGTAACTTACAATGCAGTTTTAACTTAATTTAAAGATGGCTGATAACTGACATGGCAACAGAGGCATGCATTCAATTTGCTATAACTCGAGCTTTTCATGCACCGTATGTTATTTTGTAAACATGGCAGTTGGATCGTGATTTATGTAAGTGAGAATCATAACAAATCCTACTAAATCTTTTGTATGTCTAATAAACAGAGTTTTGTCAATCTTTACTGACAATATGTGTTTATCATGATCCGTTCAGTAACAATTTTGCAAAGAGAACAATGCTTGTTCTAAACAATGTTTTTGTAAAAGGACAAAATCTTGAAAGCAAGGCACAGGATAATTTTGATAGCCTGTTTTGGTAGAATATAATTTTCCGTGTTAAACCATGGTTTATGAATTCATCTTAGAAGAAGAAGAATTAATGGCTTTGTGGATTATATTCTTATTTCTGCTTTTACCAAAAGATCATGGTTTTCAAAAGTATGATTCTATATGAAAGCGTGCATCACATTTTGCTTGAACTAGGGTGGGAAAATGTTCAGTAAGGCAAATGTTAATCGTGTTTAGCAAAGTATTTAAGGAGGGAAATATTTAGCGCCCCTACCAAAATGCGGTTTTCTTAAACCCCAGCTACGTTGCCACTGCATTCAGTGATCTTTTCAGGCCACACATGTTTATAAGTAAAACCTTTATATGAAATAGTAGTATCTGAAATCTGGGTCAGGCATTTTGCTATCTCTGAATTTATTTGAGATAAATACATGAGAAGTTCACCAACGTAAAGGTGTTATCCAGAAAAACATTTAATCGAGAATATGAGAATGAAAATGACCCGAGTAGTTCTCGAACCCACGGCCTCTAGATTCGTACTCTAGAGCGCTACCACTGCGCACTCGGGCTTCAAGAAACCCAGGCCTTTTCATTCGCACAAATTGCACCACCACTCACCGAATGCAGAGATGAACCTATTCGGGCTCTTTAACACTACACTGGACCTGCCGAAGGGCGACGACTTTCTCACACCAGGAGGACAGTCGCAGTCCCACCAAATCTTGCTTCTCCCCAAAAGCATTAAAACACAGTTTTGAGAAGGGCGATAAATCGATAAAAATTACACCGAAGTCAGAGCTAAGTGTTCTTATAAAAAACGTGCAATGCATTTGGTTGTCATATTCTAAATGAAGGTGGCCCTTGTTGCCCTCTGTAAGACCAGAAGGAGGAGCAATACTGAATCATTAAATCATAAATAGCAACCAAATACACGAGAGTAAGCAGACTACCGATAAGAAAGACGCTGAACTTGTTATCATGCCCAGTATCAAGATTCTAATCTGACCGTTTTTCCAAGGTTTCAACTGATAAAAACTCATCTTCGTGAGTAAATCAAGCAACCAGCCAAAACAGCCACAAAAAGCCCTTTAGCCAAATAGATCATCGAGTTCTTATCTGTTTATACCGTAAAAGTTATGTTAAGCCCCCTCTCTTTTAGATAAAAGCTCTATCAACCCCCTCTCTTTAAGCCCTTCTCTTCATACCAGAGAGACTACAGAGTAAAATGTGATAAGTAAGAGACAGCTAGTGGATGTATTTCATCTCTATATGCTTGAGAGTGAAGAATTTATTCACCAAACCCTTGTTAAAAAGCACCTGCTTTTATAAGCCCCCACCCTCTAGCATCTCAACAATTGAAAAAGCCCCTCGGGGATTGATATAGCTTTCATGGTATACATGAAATAAACTAGAATCAGCAAATTCTCTCTTAAAATTCTTAATTCCTTATTTGAAGGGTTAGTATTCTTGACTTTTTTCTAAAACCACCGGTATTGAAAGTTTCTTAAATATTTTGAGTTTTGAGATGGGTGTAAGTTTCTAAGGAGTTTCTTAAATTCACGAATAACATGCTTACACTCTTTTTTTATAAGAACCAGTAAATTTGATTTGAAGCTGGCTGTTCTTAAATATTCCTCTATTTTCAGCCTGAAATGTTCTTAAATTTTTCTTACTTTATAATTATTTGGAAGCCTGTTTTCGCTATCAGTTGTGTTAATTGGTTCAATTGAGGACTCTCTTGACCATCTGATATATTTGTGTGCTGTCTATAGTCATTTTGAGAATCAGGGTTTCTGATAACAATTTTCTTGTAAAAACGTGTATCTCCACAAACGAATGTCAAAACTGAATGCGAAACGGGTAACAATATGCCGAACAATAGTAACAACAGGGAAGTTATAAAACTTTAATGATTATTAAACTAAAATTGCTGGACTTTGCAGTTATTTTTAGTGGATTTCTATAGAGGTTTGATTCTTTTGATTGTTGCATGCTTTTTGCAAGACTTTTGATAAACGCAATAGCAATGCTAAATGCACAAGTTCTTTAACACATTATACTCTTTTTACTAAGGAGTTTCTTAAATTCACGAATAACATACTTACACTCCTTTTTTTATAAGACCCAGTAAATTTGATTTGAAGCTGGCTGTTCTTAAATATTCCTCTTTTTTTAGGCTGAAATATTCTTAAATTTTTCTTGCTTCTATAATTCTTACTTCTATAATGATTTGGAAGCCTGTTTTCGCTATCAGTTGTGTTAATTCGTTGAAATGTGGAATCTCTACAAGTAACTATGTTGAATATTGGTAAAAAGTTTCTTAGTCTCTACTCCAGATAGGGTAGGAAAAGTTTCTTAAAAAGTTTATTCATCCCAAAACTTATTTTCCTTGATTTTAGTGTTGATATGAAGAACTATGTAGGTTAGACCTTATAAAATCTCACTTTTGCAAACTATTCCAGAAAAATGATACCAGACGAGATGAGACACGTTACGATTTGGTGCGAATGAAGGCATTGACGTTGAAAAACTGGCCTTTTGGTTTTCCATAAACAGTTTCTTATAAATAAATGAGTGTTCTTCATAGCTGGCTACAGACTGACTATGCAACAGCACCTCCTACCTAGACATAACTACATTAAAAGCCTAAACTCGACATTTCTCGAGTTTTGAGCCTCATGTAGTTTTCTTGCCTGATTTGTAAACATAAATCGAAGAAAAAAAATTTCAAATACACTCTTTTTTTTTATAAGAATATCTAAATTTTTTCTGAGCCTCAATATTCTTAATATTTTGCTATTTTGAGCCTCGGAATATTCTTAAATTATTCTTACGGCAGAAAACACGGATATAGCGATAAATTGTTATTATGGTCATAGATACCAAAAAACGCACACCTACAGTATTACAAATATGGAGGCTAAAGTAACAGAACAATATCCTTATTTATACTGTCAAAACAGAGCTCATCGACACTTGTATCAAAATATAGGTGAGTGTATAAATTTAAACCATTCCCGGTAAAAAGCACACCAATTCAGAAGTAAAGAAACACTTGCTAAAATATTTTTCATAAGATCTTAGCCTCGCAATATTCTTAAAATATTCTTAAATTTCACCGATTTTGAGGCTCATTATTCTTATTAAGTTTATTCTTATAAAAAAAAGAGTGTATATCAATTAATTATCCTTTTAATCTTCTGTGGTACTGAATACATGTATATTTGAAATATTTACTTGCGTTCTTTATTTACTAAAAGGCTTCCTCAATATACATCGAAGAACTCTGCAAGCTCGAAAATTTTTCTTCGTCAAATTAATATTTCTTATTATGTGCTCGTCAAATTAATATTTCTTCTCTTCTGCACAAAACTTTTCGTTTCCATCACCAAAACAGAGCATGGAAAGTACATGTTTAAAATATCTTCGCTACTCACTCATATCAACAAGTAAAGCAGTTTAGAAAGAAGTTTACAATGTTAAAAATCAAATGTTGATGAAGTTAAGAAAGAAGTTGTAATGTTAAAGAAAAGTCCTCTTACCTTAATTACTAAACTGTAAAGACACATCCTCGAAAAATAGGTCGAAACTTCATTTTGGCAAGAGCAACTTCGGAATGGTTTCTTCACAACGACACATTCACTTCTCTTTCAGTGCTTGGGTTTCAGTTTCAAATTTAGAACACATTGTCAGCTTATCCGCTAAATCCGCTCGCTTTTAAACCTCAATTTATCTAAGAATTCTTCAAAGTTCGGTGTATTATTTTAGCTTTATCTCCTGCAATTGTTTTTAAGTTGTGAGCAAACTTAGTGTGGAAATTAGACGTGGCGTTTTTGAGCGTTTCAATTCAACAGGTTGCGAACTGAGTTTTATTGTGATAGAAGTAGCATACACATGCCACATGCTTTCAAAGTCAAATTGAAAACTGAATTAAAACAAAAGCTCCTGCACAGCCTATATGCCACATTTTCTAAACTAATGCCTTCCTCCGCAGCTTCATGCTCCGGCACAGCCTATACGCCACATTTTCTTAAAAATCAATGCCTTCCTCCGCAGCTCCATGCTCCTGCACAGCCTACACGCCAAATGTTCTAAGAAATCGATTACTTCCTCCGCAGCTCAATGCTCTTCCGCATCCTAAACGCCACATGTTCTACGAAACCAATTAGCTAACTCCCTTCCCAGCTTTAGATTGAGCGAGGAGGGAAGGGCAGTGAAAACCCGACCATTTTCTCAAAGACATAGGTCTTTTCCAAATATTTGGCCTCTAGGTCTTTAATTTTTTTCTATAAGAAGTCAAGATATGATATCCTAAACTTTCTATGCCAAATTCTCTCATTTGACCAATTTCACAACTGCTCAATGAAAATGAAAAACAAAGGGTAAAATAGTGAATGACCACGCACCTGCCCTGCTATTGGTTCCGCTCAGCCTTTCTACATCAGTAAGCAATGTTCAGGAGTAAAACAAAATCATCTTGCCAGCGTCCTTTATTATATTTTCGAGACCTGCAAAAGTATCTTGATGGGCAAATGAATTGCCAGAAGATTCGTCAAGTTTCGGCCTTGCCACGTCGAACTCTACGTCGGCTTCAGTGCAGCCATAAACTCATTGCTAACTTCAACTTTGACTTCAAAAAGGTTGCCTCTTCCAGTTCAAATTAAGCTACATTTATCAACCTTTGCCTTTACCAATCCAATTTACTCATTTGCCTATTACTGCCACATAATTCTTTTCATCATATTTTTATAGAAGAAAAAACCAATCGCCAAGTGAACATTCCACTCAAAATTGAGGTGTCATGAATGAAATAGTCTGCATGGTCGAAAGCACGTGACCATGTGGAATTCGTCGACGGCCAAAGAGGAACGGTGAATGGTCAAAATGTAATCTGATTGGCTGATGCAAAATTTGTCTCTGTTGGTTAGTGTTAGATGATAGTGACGTATTCAGCATGATCGAACGCTGCCAGAAAAAGTTTTACAAAAAGTAGAAGTTTAACCGTTAAGTTTGAAAAAGTTGAAACAGGTTTAAATGTTTGGAAAGGTTTAAAAGTTTAAAAAATGGTATGAAAACTTCAATATAGCCAATATATCAATGTGTTCGTTTCACTAGGTTTCCGATATTTCTGGCTATGGTCAAACAATTGTTTAAAGGATTTGGATAGCTTTGAATAGCTAGCGTCAGCTGTATTATCATATACCCCCTACTGAAAGAAATCCCTAGACACATCGTTATTCCTACACACTATTGAATACCCACCCCACCTTCTCATAGACCTCCCTCCACACAACTGAATACCCCCACACTACCTATAGATATCGCTGCACACTACTGCAGGGCAATTAAGACACAAGCTGCTCTACAGGGCAAAGGCGAATTAAATGGGCCTAAATTCCCATGAACGAAAGCTTGTGATCAATAAACATAGATACCTTGGATTTTAGAGCCCCAGACCCTCTGGTAGCCACCTCTCTAGGGTACTGTACTACTGAACCTCTACCACACTTCTCAGAAATACCCCCCCATATCACAGCAAACCCTTGCACAATTGCACACACGTTGTATGGTTGTCAATAACAGTCTTATCAGAAAATATAACATCTCATTTTCTTGAGCGCAATAACAGAAATTTAATAACTTTACGACTTGTTTTCCATCAAAAGTCGCTCAACTTCGCGTAATAGAACACAACCATAATAAAAACTCGACCGTAAAATGCTTCCATTGTCTGTCACAAGCGGTTAATCAAATTTGGCCTATAATGTTTACAGGTAGCTTAACAATGGATCAAGTCTTTTTTATTTTTTGATGATTTCAAAGAATAATAAACTCCGATTCCTGTAAAAACTAATTGAGTTTAAAGTGCTTTGCGGAGCTTATTCAAAAACTTGAAAGGATTTTCAAAATGGAGGATTATACTTTTTATTGCGTTTTCGAACCGCTCTTAGCAAACAGTAAAGTCGTAAGAGAAATTAAACAAATGTGAACATGGTGATATAGTATACACGCATTTTGTGTAAGCAGTTTCAGCTCGAGCTCAGTACTAAAAACTGCTTAGCTGGAGGGCAAATTCTAGAACTCAAAATTGCTCAGCAATTGCTCAGCTTTTTCATGGCATCTTGCATATCAAAGTGTGCCAGCATACTAATATCCACGGTAACCTACTTCTCTATAGCTGCTCCACGATTTTCATTGTCAACTAGATCAGAACTAAAATGCTCATTAGTATTCCTCTATCAAGTACTAAAATTGCTTAAGTTATTCGTCTTGTCGAGTACTGACTTGCTTATAAAGCAATTGCTTATTAAAACATGCGTGTACCATTATACCATATGAGCAGAGCTGAATTTCAAACAAAACCCTTCAAAGGAAGCAAATAATTTTCTACCCAACCTTTAATAGGAAGGAAAGAACTTACAGATAGATTACCCAGTTAATTTCTCTTCAGTGCCAATATGCAGTACAAATAACAAACAGTCCCTTAGCTACCGAGACTCTAAATCTCTTCTTCCAGTTACATTACTAATCGCCACTAAGAAACTGAATGTTCCAAAACCAGGCTGCCTGATTTCATGTAGGTTTAAGAAAAATAAAGAAGAATTTGAAATATATTCAACAGGACAACCACTGAATTTCTGAATTTGCATGAAATGTCGAATCTTTGCAATCCAAATTATTTTCTAGAGCAGTATGAATTCTCAAATTAAAAACATTAATCTCTAATTATCTAACTCAAGAAGAGAGTGCCTATTCTGTCTATTGTGCTCGATATACTTGAGTATGGAGCAATTACAAAGCAGAATGAACATATCAAAAAATAGAGATGTCCTTCTGTTACTCTGAGTTTCGTCATTGAAAGTAACAGAAGGACATGTCTGTTTTTTAATGTGTTCATTCTGCTTTATAAATCTTTGAATATAGATGCTCAGTATATAGTATTATCAGGCAGGATGGAGTTTCTTCCAAGTCAGTTTCTTAGTAGCCGGTTAGCACTGTAATCGGTTAATTAACTTGATTGCAAAAGGCTCAGCGATTGGTTATGTTCTCCTTTCGGGAAGCATAAGCAACCGACGAATAACCAGTGAATTAAATTCTTACAGGCTCGTGCAAGTTACCGTATACACTTGCCTCCAATAAATATGAAAACGATCATGAGGCTAACATGACGGAGCAAATGTCAATCAAATCCATGGCGCAAATATAACAGTCAATTTCTAGGTAACTAGTTGTGAAAAGATGGTGAAATTCAAACCAATCATTGGGAAATCATTCTTTATCTAGAAATTGTTTCCATTGTCTGAAAACTTTCCCAATTGATTAAAAATTCAATTTGGTGTCTAACTATAAAAATAATGCAGTTTAGGCCCAAAAAGTTTCCATACATATTAGAGGCAAGTGTATTATAACACAACTCATTGAAAGGAACACAGTTAATACTGACTTCTAGATAGGAGACTTTCACAAATTCATTAAAGTGCGCATCAAAATGACATTTTTATGATTTCCTTTTTGGTACCCGAGTTATCTTTACATTCAGACTCTGTGCAAGATTAGAAATCAACTTTATATAAAGTAAAAACAGCTATGATTTTATCTGACAAATAAGTGCTAAGTTGTATTTTATATACTCGTCAAGACTGTTACCAATTATTGAACATATTAAGGCATAAAGGAGAATGTTCAATAGATTAGTTCAAGAAAAACATACAAACTTCTACAGTAAGAAGAGGGGTATGCTCCGATTGTTAATTATTTGGCTCCCATTCAGCTTGCTGCGTACAATCTGGTCCAAGCTTTTGCTGGAAAATAAACAAAACACTTTAATTTCAATGAAAGATTTTTTATGGCTTTATCAGAATAGCTTTAGCCAGACCGTTAATAAGCAACCAATCAAGTCAATTCTCCCCAGTTCTTTCTAAAAATCATATGATCTGACCAGTTGCAGTTGAGTTGATAATTGTGAAAGGTTGATAGTCAAATACAATTATTTCTGTATTATTGTATTAGTTTTTCAAGCACCTACTAGTTGTCATTTAGTTGTGCAGATCTCTCCAATGCTGCTTGATGTTCAGGAACAGAGTCTGTAGCCACTTTATTCTTAACTTAGTTCCCGAAGTAAAGATTAATGTGCAAAGCACAAAATGCCAATCGATATGTAGACTAATCACAGAAGTCGTGCATGGGTAAAGAATATGTACAGGAAAATGTAGACTAAAATAGTGCATTGATAGTTGATAGACAAATTCCCTTAAAATCTGTTGCAAATAATTCTTGATCAGGCCATAAAGGAGTTGGTCAACTTCATGTTTGAGAAAAAGAACCAAAAGATTACTCAAGCTGTCACTCCTTTGCACACTGCAAAGAAGCTGCAGTCTTTGATTTTAAAGATTCGGCCCTACAAGGCCCTATTGATTACAAGTAGGGCCTGTTTGATTACGAATAGGGCCTGGTAACATGAAGTCCTTGAAATAATTTAATACAAACTATAAGGTAAGGATTAATGTGCAAAGCGCAAAGCCCAAATCAATAAATAGACAAATTGCAGAAGAAGTGCATTGGTAAGGAAATCAAAGAACAGTGCATTATAAAGTTGATAGGCAATTATGCTTACAATCTTCTTAAGGTTTTTGTTTATGCATAAAGCGCCAACTGAACACTGAACATGAAGACTAATTGAAGCAGTGCATTGAAAGTTTGCTAGGCAAATTCCCTTACTATCTTCATAAGGACCAAGGAGCAGCTCAGTTGGTTGGCAACAACGCGCCAAGGCAGTGGTTGTAAGTTCTTATCCTGCTCCAGTTATTTTTAATAGACCCCTTTCACAATGACGTAGAATGTGTTCGAAAGTGAGGCAAGAGATGTGATTCCCTGCAGAGCAAGAATTCTTCATCATATCATTATGCTAAAAGTACAACTACAAAACAACGCTATGCGCTGCTAAGAGAAATGCACACTTTTGGGATTTGAATCAACATGATATAGAGGATAGTGATGTTCCTAGAAGAATTTCAAAAGAATTGACGTCATTGCGAAAGTGGTCTATTGACAAATTGGCAGGAAATCAAAGTCTCAAAATGAATTTGAGTACTAGAACTGTGATGATAATGCTCACATTCTTGCAGGACGATATCAAGAGGAAGACACTTCAATATGCTTTTTTCAATGCATGACAAATCCAGAAAATTCGATTTCGCAATCCTGCAAATCGTCCTTCAAATATGAGCATAATCGTCACAGTTCTAGTACTCAAATTCATCTCGATTGATTTTCAAATCTTGCTTCTTCTAAATTTTTGTTGTTTGAATTTGAGCAACTGGACACAAAAGGATACTTTAGACACCGAAGTAATTAATCATATGCTATAATGATTTTTCTGAATGCAAGGTCTTGCCTTAGCGAGGCAAGCATGTTTAAAAAACCTCACTCATTCCAGTAGATTTGACTAACCAATTTGATAAGGTAATAGGGAAGGGATTAAGTCTATTACCTGTCTCAATGGCTTGGCTCTCGTTGACTTTCCATTGTTCAGCAACATCATTGGCCAAAGGATCATCTGGGTTTGGAGCACTTAACAGAGCTTGAATTGACAGCAGAACTGTTCTTATTTGAAGAGCGGGACTCCATTTATCTGCATTGATAAAAGCAAATCGTCATTTAAACATCTTTATCTCCCTCACCTCAGATATTTGACTGTCGATATCATGGAAAGGGAACTTTTATCAAAACTACAACAAAATTTGAAAAACACTAGAGTTCCTTAGCCAAGAATGGAATTATTCGCATTTATCGGACATTTGACTGAGCAAAGTTAAGTCTAAAATTGAAGGAGTTTGAATTAGATTATTTAAGAAAAACGGGCGAAAACTTTTTGCTGATGCAATATCTTGTTTCTTCACCAGTTTTTTATGATTAGATAATTATCAATTACCTTCTTACAACCATTTTGAAAGATAGCAGTTGGAAATGAAATGTACATACTTTTGAAAAATGGCCGTACATAGCGGGGGGCAAGGGGGGCTGCCGCCCCCCCAAAAATTCCAAAAGTATATGCTTTCCTATAGAGGATATCTTCAAAAAGTTCTTCAAAAGGGGTTTTGCCCCCCCCCCCCCGCTAAAAATGTTCTGTGTACGGCCTTGTTTTGAAATGTCATGTATTTTTATTAACTTCTCTAATTTTCATGCTCTTTTTTCCTGTCTGCGGTAAAAAAAACAAAACTCAACTCATACCAGTCAGAATCAAATAAGTATTTAAAAATTTTGTGGTTTTGGCATGTGTGTCTCTCTACTTCAACAAGTTTTTGCTCAGTTTTTCTTATGTTTGATCCCTTTCGTTAATCTAAATATTGATAAGTTTTGTTATTTTCCACACCTGTTCCAAAATAAAGTTTTCCTAGAGATTGATTATAGGATATCTTTTATCTCAAAATAAGTTTAAATAATGATATTTGGTACCAAGGAATATTTTTTTAGGAAAGAAAGAGCTGAAGAACACACAAATCGACCGGTGTTGCGATGCCATAAACGATGTAACATACTACTGCGCAAGCGCTTCAGGTTAATTTCTTTCGTTCCATTCATGGCTAAAGGCCTGAGTTTTCACAGACAAAAGTAGTACTCAGTTATGACTTTCTAGTAGAAAGACGAAAGAACTTATTGAATTATATGCGAGTAAAGATCATGCAATAACAAATATATCTATGATAGTTTGTTTAAAATATTTGTGCATGAATAGGCTGCAAAAAACTATTTATTTTGAAATTGTTCCATTCATGGCTAAGGGATTCTATAAGAATAAGTGTCACAAACTTCTTCAGACAAATTCATGGAGGCTAAACCTGATAATAGGGAAATAGTCAGAACACAAATGTTGTTTGTGTGCATTGCATTTGTGACGGATAGTTTGATTATTGCTACAAAATAATTTCTTATTCATTGGAAGCATTTTGAACAATCATTAGTGTAATCATTTGAAGTTATTGCAAATTTTTAATTCTTGAGAATCAAAATATCCTTGCTTCAATTACAACTCACCTTTAAGGATATCAAGACATATCCTTCCTAGTTTATCCACATTTGGATGATAAATTTTTGTCATGAATCGAACTTTTGGTGCAGACATCGGATACTCTTCAGGAAGAAACAGTTCCAATTTGAAAGTCCCTCCTTCAAACGGGGACTAAAAGAGAGAAATTTATATTCCTTGTTTTACAAAACAACAGGAATAAATTCATGGAACAGAATTAATGAAAGTAGATCTCTGGGATCTCTTAGAATCCAAGGCCTATTTTGGCCAGAGGGATCACTCTAAGCGCTCCTGCCAGCACACTGCTAAAGGAAACTAGTAGAGCATGCGTACCAAATGACTAGAGCAATTAGTTAGAATTCCTTGTGCAATTTCCTTTCAGAAAAGGTCTGGAATCCCTGGTGCGTTTTCACCCTAAATATGGCATGAAAAATTTATTCAGCCTTGATTTATTTTCCTTCACTTCACGTAGGGCTTGAGGTTTAAGCATATAAAAGCTCACCCTATGAAAATTTTTCCAGTAAAAGTACCAGACGAGATGATAAGCATTACAATTCCGTGCCAATGAAATCTATTGAGCGTTTTTTAACTTTTTAGACAACATAAAAGTTTCTCAACTCCTTTGATTGAAACAAAATCTTTCACCAAAGTTCCCTTATTTTCAAAAATCTGGCCCTAGGATCTCTTATGAATGTTTCTCATAGAAAAGAGTATGTCTAAATACAAAGCAGAATGAACTTTTTAAATCCAGAAAATCACCAATCTTAGTGACAGTTCAAATATCAGAAAACAGCAACTTACATCTTTTGGTCCTGATATAACAACATGAAAATATCTTGCATTGTTCTCGTCAGGTTGTGCTTTTATCCCAGGGACTGGTTCTGCTACCAGTTTTTGTGTTTCCTAAAAAAACATAGTTTCAATGCGATAAATATAATATAAACTTTACATAATACTATTCATAATATAAAATATAAATTCAGCGACCCTTGAGCAAGCATGGCTTTGACCCCCTTACCCAAGTCATCATTTTGAACCAGAGTATATCCAGTTTTTCCTCTGTAATGCACCAACGATTGTTTTGCTTCAAATATTTGTTATGCTAAAATTTAACTAAAAATTGTGCCATTCTTCTTCCTCTTGGTAAAATATTTCATGTCTTTAACTAAATTCAGGGTTTTGTGCCAAAATGCGAAAAAGGTCCACTGAATAGATAGACTAATTGAGCAGTACAACCCTGTACCTTCCTTTTGATGTGACCACACCTTGTGATTCCTTTTGCCTTGTGTTATAAAGAGCTGGAAAATTTGTTCATCACACTCTTTGATAATAGGTCTGAAGTACAGTTCATTCGAAACACAGGACCCCTCGAACAAGGGTCAAGTTATCTAGCCCTTCAGCCTATGGTCAGGTCTATGCTAAACAAACAATTTGCAATATGTAACTTAAAGAATCTGATGGGACCCGGCAATTGAGATGCGCAGACTTATTGCTCTATACAAACTTTATAAAGAAATTCTGCCACCACCTTAGAAATTGTTCTTTTATTATTGTTAACAATATTCAGTTCTGAAAAACTTTTTGATATTCTCCTATTCTCAAACCAGAAGGCTAGAATGTGAAATGAAATCCCTTGCAACATCAATCTCCGTTGTTAGTTGGTTCGATTCGTTTCTACCTACATGAATGAGAAATGGTCTGGCCTAGGCTTTCATGATAGGCCCATAAACGTCAACGACATCATAGGCCAAAATCAATAAGTCATTAGCCCCAAGAAGTAGACTTTTCGAGTTTTGGGAACCGGTAAGCGTAGAGCACAAACCTTCATAATCCGTCTCGGTAAGCCTGCCATTTCTGAATATATCGAATACCCGTAGGAGTTGGAGCGTTGGCAACTTGTTCTTCGCTGAAAACGCTGAAAAAGTCAGAGGTCTCCCTCTCTGCCCTGATCCTTGTGAAAGAGCCTTGATTTTTTCGAGGAAAATTCCTTGCAGGGCTGCCAGATCTAGTCGGCCTGCTAAGCCAAATGGGTAATGAAATAAAGCCAGATTTAGTAAAAATTGAATATTTTTTTTTTTTATTATAATCATAAACATAAAGTTTTACAGGTAATACCTACAACTAAGTCTATGATAATACAAACAGAAACATACCTTATACAGGCCCGTAGCGTGGTTTTTGAGATTGGGGGGGCAAAATTTGGCGCCGAAGGCGCCATTGGTTTTGGGGGTTTGGGGGCGAAGCCCCCAAAAAGTTTTTTAGGGCCACGCCCTCTAGATTACTGGAAACGCCCATTTTTTCTTAATACAAGGTTTTTGTTTATGTTATTTGTTCGGTTTTGCAAATTAATATTAGATGTATTATCTGAAAAGTAAAAGTTATAAGTCAAAATGAATCAGTGAATGCATTCCGTCGTTAATCTCTCATCTGTTTGTGTTCCAACGTGGTGGAATTCAGCTTCCATTACCCTGTCCGAGTCTGAAAATTTGCCAAAAACTTGTTTTCTGCTGTCAATTTCTTTCAACAGCAGAGTAGGAGTAAAAAAAAATTTTGTTTAAATTAGAATTATGTGTAATAAATGAAAAGAGAGGGTAAACAAGGAACAGATAAAATGATGAACAAAATGAAAATTAATCTACATATGGAAAGATGGTAGTCCCAACCACCCAGCCCTACCCCTGTCCCCTATACAGCTGCAAGCCTCAACCAACCCAGCAATGCCATAGTATCCGGGGATTAGTATTTCAGATATTTGGACCAAGATTGCATTTAACATTTAGACTTTTCTAAAACTGATTGTAAGGTTTCTTAGGGAGAGGGTGATTATGTTGACATTTTAAGCCGTCTGTTAATTATTCTAATTGCCATTACTCATACTCCTAGGGTTTTATAGATGCAAATCATCAGCTGATACCCTAACACAGACATTTCGGGGCATTTAAATCAGAATGTCTTGTTGTGTTAGGTGCCCCAGCAGACCCGCGTCCGGGACCACCTTTGCATCTTTTTTATGTTTATTGCTATTCTTTATTCATGGGTTTATCTGGTGAATCTGGAATGAACCAGGACGTCCTTGAAATTTTTATGCCTTTTAAGTGCCAGAAAAGGAGGTGTGGTCCAAATGTCTTTTAGATTCTCATTCTTGGTTATCAGGTACCAATGTTTCTTCAATATTGCTCCAATCTGGTTGGTTGTATTATGAAATTGTACAATAAAGGGGAGAAGTCTGGGTGTTTTATTATTTGGTGGTTTATCTTTGAATATTAGTTCATGTTGAGTGTGCTGGAAGGCTTTGCTGAATTGGTTCTGAATATTGGACAGGTTGTAGCCCCTCCGAAGTAGGTTGTCCCTCAGTTTTTTTAGTTCCTCTGTTAGTTTTTCATTGTTCGTAATGATTCTCCTATATCTCAGGGCTTGGCTGTAAATTATACCCTTTTTGCAGCTTCCAGGGTGGAAGGAGTAGTAGGTGCAGCAGTCTGACCCACAAAAAGGATTTTGAAGCTACACAATCTGATTTTTCCTTCCAATGCCACAAAATATGGACAATTTTATAAATTTTTGTCTGGAAATTATTGGGGGGGCAAATGCCCCCCCTGCCCCCCCGCTTCCTACGGGCCTGCCTTATATATATATAATAACAATAACAATAACAATAACGATGCTAAAACTAGCGTTGATCACACATGAGACATGGGAATATGAGGCTTAAGAACAAAATAAATTCTCAATGAAATGAAACTGAGGCAAATGAGGCATCAAAACATAGTTATGAAAAATGTACAACTTTATTTTCTTGTTGGATACGGAGGATACGCATAGTATACGTTTAGTCCTGCACACTAGACACTACTAGTTCTCAATGATTTGAGTTTTTCAGCTGAAGTTAGTGAGGATGAGAAATTTTCAAGATTTTGCATCAAGATTTTTCCAAATTTTAGCTTTAAACCAAATAATCTTTTCTAAGCCAAGGGAGCCAAGCACTTTTTACAAATGCAAGATTTGTGAAATTTGGCTTAGAAAAAGCCAATATGGCAAACCTGATTCCTTGTACATCCATTTTACGCCGTTGACCAAAAACAATATTCGTGAAAATAAGGTACAAGCACCTGTTGACGTAATATCGTGAGGTAGGGGACTGGGGCAAATAAAACTTACCTAAGAAAATGAAACAGAAACTTATATTAGCATAATAAGCAAAAGCAAGTGTGGTCCATTCTGGTTGACACGAAGGACGTAGTCAGATACTCTGGAAGGGGGTGGGGAAGGGGGGTGTTGTCAACATTCAGCATTCATTTTTAGATAATAACACAAAAAAGTGATCTACATTCAACATGTGGGCCTCTTGACTTCATACTTCAATTCTGGGGGCTTCAGCTCTCCCTCTTGCTACGTTCCTTCTATGATTCAGGCCTGTAGAAAGAAGGGGGAGAAAGGCTAGGGGAGCTGTAGCAAAAATATGGAGTTTGTGGTAGGGAGGGATGGCCGAATGGCAAGATCATCCAGACTTTGTTCAAAGAGGCCCCCCCATAGTACCCCTGGATAACGGATTCACGCGTCAATTTTTTGTTTATCACGCCATCACGGACCTTAAAACAGAATTTTCACGATCTTTTCCATCTAATTATGCAAGAAAATGTTTTCGGACGCGTCACGCAATCACGCACTTGAAAACTCCTTTTCACGGAATAACGACCTCATTTTAAACAAATCACGCTGCACGAAGGATTCTTTGATCACGGATTCACGAGCCGAAAATATCTAAATCACGAAATCACGCGCGAAAATATGCCAAATAACGCTTCACGTACAAATATGAGGGGGCCTCTTCACAGGCCCGTAGGAAGCGGGGGGGGCAAGGGGGGCATTTGCCCCCCCAATAATCCTAAAATTCAATGGTTCACAGCATGGTCCCTGGTCTTCCCTTTGTTCTCCAACAATGGTTGCCCCCCCCCCCCCCAATAATTCTACCCAAGCTACAGCGCTGCTTCAAAGGGTTGTGGGTTCGATGATACCACCTTCAGACCTGTCACAAAAGAGTGTGAGCGGAGAATTTGCCAGCTCGCAGTTACTCCATGCTTAGTCAAAAAGCCCGATGGCTTCCCCCTATTTAAACCTTTCAGATTACATGTAACAAACGTTATTTGTTCGTGTTTACTTTAGTAATACAAGTTATGATAGGTCTCCAAGTAAATTAGGATATTGGCTTAGGCCAACTCATTCATCATATGTTCTTATTATCAGGAGACGTCAAGAGGTAGGAAATACCAAGATAGTTTTATTGACCCGCTGTGCCCCATTGCCCCTTCAGCTTTTAAGAGGCGTCATGAAAAATATGACAATTTTCTTAGGCTTGAACATCGCTTAAAAAAGCCAGACTATTGACCACAATGCACCAACATTCCTCTCAACATCTATTCAGAAATTCTCTCAGACCCCTGTGACTGTTCCGTCCTTTTCTGCATGGGGCGTTGAAAATAGGCCTTCCCGGGAAATTTCGCAGTGGAGTGGTCTCATCCTCCCACAAAATCGCAGTGGAGTGGTTTCATCCTCCCACAAAATCGCAGTGGAGTGGTTTCATCCTCCCACAAAAACAGAAATGTCGTCAATTTACAAACTACTACTCTTCGTATTATTAGCAGTATGCCTCGTGTTTGTTGCAATGCTGAATATGGTAAAATTCCTGAATTTGATGCCAGTTCCTGCGAAGAAAATAAACTATTGGAGCTTCGAGTACAGCCAAAGAGAACCTCAAATCACGGAGATCAAGTTCGATCTTGGGGATGGAGAAATTTTAGAATTATGGGACTTCAAGCCTATGCAGGTGTACAACAACATGAGGATTGGATACAACAACAATTGCACACGAAATCCTCACCACCATGATAAGAAGCCAAACAATGGTATCCGCCCAACAAATCAATTCATTGTTGTGACTAACTTTAGGTATTTGAACCCCAAAGATCCAAAAAACCAAAAGTTATTGTCAGGAGGGCTAAAGCTTACAGAAGCCACGATACACGGTAGAAACATGGAAGTTATCAACGCTCTTGCCTCAAATCTAAACCATCGTTACATAGAGGAAGTGCATATCTTAGTAGAGCACCCTGAGACTGCGGAATATCTCAGGCATTTGCCTTTGCATAATAGTCACAAAGCCGTTGTACAGGTCATGCAGGTCTCTATAGAAATGAAGACCCAATTGCAATATGCTGGAAGATGTCTGCTGGACAGGATCATCGCGGTTAGTCACCAGGATAATAGGTACGGCGGAGGCTGGGAGAAGTTCCAGCCAGATTTTCTCAGAAAAGGCCGCTTGATGTATGCATTAACCAGGCACACTTCCTCACTGACACCCTGCCAAGGATCTAAGAGGTCTGCCAACTGCGATCCTGGATATCCGTACATTGGCAGTCACGACGTCTTCATGTTTCACGTCAAAGACAATTTTACCACAGAGACGTTGAAGCAAATCAACAAAGTGACTCCAAATTTGTATGGCATGGAAAACCTACTCATCCATGTATTTCGCACCAAGTTTAGTTACATGGTGACTAATCCTTGCCCGATTCTTAAAGTTCATCATGAACATTGCATTGAGCTACGGGAGCCAGGCAGAATAAGGGTTTACTCAGGGGGTAGTACAGGGAAAGCTAAGTTTACGAATCAACTAAGTAAGGCTATCCCATTTTCAAATTCTTTAATTCAATTGAAATTCTTATTAGTTTCTGCATTGCTTATTTCATATTATTAGGTTGAATTAATGTATTAAATTTTTTCATCCTGAAAATATCTCTCCACCCCATTTCTTTTAAAGCACCCCCCTCCTCGTATATCCTTGGTATTAATCTTACCCTACTAAATTTTGTGAAAGATATTCAAATTTGAAAGATATTTGTAAGCAACAAAGCTCTTCCTTATTACAAATTTTGCCTACCAGAGCCAAGGGGGCTAACCACTGTCAATAACCAGGGCAATAGATTAGCACATTTGCCACAAGGTGTATCTTACTATCACAATAGTGAGGCACTCATTAGTGTTTGAAATTGAATTCTTCTTTAGAGCTGAGTTTGTTATACCATTAGCTCATTAGGCATCGTAAAATATAATGAACCTTGTTAGACCATACCCTGTGACTTTATGGTAATGGCTCTGAAGAAGGAATTAATTTGAAACACGAATTTATCATAAATTCCATCTCCATTTGGGATTGGTCAGTGTTTTATGACAGTGCATTACTGCATCCTTATCCTCGCCATTGACAGTTCGTGTGCCTTTTCCTTTCGGTCAGTATTCATTAGTATGCTTCAAAACAACCTTCAAGAAGCCTCTCTCTGAAATTAATTTCAACCCTAGCCAAAAACCCCCTAGCCTTAACTCTAGCCCTACCCTTTACCCTCGACCCAACCCTATCCCATACCTCAACCCAACCCTTTCCTCTTCCTATGCCCAAATTCTTATAATTGACCCCCTAAACCCCGAAAATGTGATCATAACGAGGCTAGATTATTTTGGTGCATGCGAACAAATAAGTAGCCTAAGCTTTCACTTGGTCTTTTCAGCAGAAAGGGAGGAGTAGCAGGAAAGGCAGAAACATGAGACAAAGCTTTCAATTCGAGGTGCTGAAAGAGCCCAGAGGCTTTGTCAAGTTTATTCAAGTGGTAAGTATCATTGCTCATGACTGTTTCAATATTATTTCAAGCTGCTAGGCCTGACGTGTTGCTGGAAGAGTGGAATGTTCGGCTCCAAGTGGCGTCCAACAAAAAAAAGAAATAGGCCTGCAATATCAGCCAACTACGATAATCGTAGTATACTTTAATGTTGACAGGATAAGAACTTGGTAAGGTACGATTGGAACTTCGAGTACGACATGCACGAAAGCCAAGAGCCGTGCATAAAAGTTTCGCTGTCAAATAATGACCTTATACACTCATTTTTCAATAAGAAACTATGCTAAAATTTCGTACCAGGGGCTCTCTTTGCTTCACCCAAATTATGGTACAAAAAGTGTCTTAGCAAGTTTCTTATCATGAAAACCTAATTTTCCTTCATATACCATTGCTTCTTTATATTCTATTTCTGCCAAACATGAATTGGATTAAAAAAGCAGACATACATGCAAATTTCATTGAAAACAGCTAAAATATCTTATTAAATGTAACCAAACTGAACTAGGAATAAACCCAAACATGTTAAAAGCAAATGTTGTCTTACAAAAAGTGAAGAAAAATAAGAAGAAATTTTAAAAAATTTTCCTTTTTAGCTTTTTTGGTTCACACAAAATCTCCTACTAAAGTTTCTTGAGTTTTGAAGATCTAGCCCTACGGTTTCTTTAAACGGTTTCTTATAAAAAATGAGTATATGTTATCTTTAGTTTCACCTTTGTAAAAAATTCTTTGCTTTCTTTTAACAGAACAAAAAAACTTTACCTCAAGAGCTTGAATAACATTTTCCATGTGGGCATAAGCTCCTCTTCCACAATCAGGCCACATATCCTCAGAATATTGTTGTATACAACGTTTCAACCTGACTGTACTATCATGGGTGCGGATTCTAATTTCAAACGGGGAGGACTATTAGATTGAAAAATTGGCCGTACCCATTGCTACTAGATGCCCATTGCTACCACAGCCAGCACGTCACTTCCCTGGTCCATGCTGTATGTGCCATATTTACTCTCTTATTATGAGAATGTGAAAAGACAAAACTTTTCATGCGTCATTTGATTTATTCTTTTTTAGAGGCAAAAACAAAAAGCGTAGGCAGGGCTTTAGCATCGAAAGCTTTTATTTGTTACGTATCAGCGTGTGTCGGGGTTACTGCTCTGTCAATTTTCTAAAGACAGACCTTGTTGTACTCTCATTGTTTTTCATTTGGCAAAGATATTTTGCGTAGGGTGGGAAACAAGACAAGAGAATCGAGATGGGAACCTACAGAATAATTTGGTAACACATTGTGAAACTTTGAGATTTGGCAAGTCAGACGTATGATATCTGGTGTAATATTGGTTTTGTTAGCAAATAGAGGTCTCTTATTTTGTCTAGAGTGATTATTCTTAGCTCTCATCAACAAACTGGTAAACTCCCACAACTTGTAAAACATTCACGGCCTGATTAATGACCTGCTCTGGTGCAATATTCTGTCTGAAAAGGCCTGAAACAGAACCACCTAGCTTTATTGAGTGTCAATAACAGAGATCAAATAACTTTTAAAGATTTCATTTCCATTTGTTGTAGTTCGTTGCAATTTTTGCATTTGCAACTTGCACTGGCTTCAGAGGACAAGTTGAGGTGACCCAAAACTGCAACAAAACAATAACAACGGCCGCAACAACATTCCAGTACCCCTTCCAATCAGAGCTGCATTTTGACTTGAGACAATGCAAGCAGAAACTACCCGCCGGGCCAGTGCAGCGCTACACAATGAGCCTGGATTATAGATCATCAACAGAGTACTTTGTTACCATCGGTGTATTTGCGTTCTTATACTGCGCAGGAATACTGGTCTACTACATCATGTTTGAGCCTGATCAGGCAGCAAGCGCTGTTCCACCTGCAAAGTTTTCACCTCCAGTCATTGTAAGTATTAAAGCCAAGAATAGCACACGGTACAGAGCAGAGCTTGAGGATGGCAAAGAAAATCTCAGATAAGTGTCAGACGCAAAGCTTTTGTAGCTATTTTGTTTTGCTTTATTTCCGATTTTCTTTGCCATCCTCAAATTCTTCAATTTGATTGTTGAATTATATCACAAGTCTTTGCTTTGAAATGCCAGTTAACATTGTTAAAGTCTTGTTAACTGCTATGAAATTCTAGTTACAATGTAAAGCGGTATTTAGATGATGATGATTATATCAAAATTCCCAGTACCATTAATCTTTGAACGGTATTTGTCAAAAGTCTTAGCTTTGAAGGAGCCCCTGATCATCAGTATTTGACTTTTCATTGCATGCACTATGAAATTTGATTTTTACGAAGGGGCAGTCCCATTAAGGGCATGCCTTGTTGCAAGGGAAACTGTATCACAGTTGCTGAATACTCTAGTCATTAGTCATTTAGTCACAAGCTATACTAGCTCATTGGTGTGATAGTTCAAACCGAAAGGCCTGGAAAGGGGCATCTGTTCAAAGGTCTGCACGCAGCTATAAGATCATTTTCATTCTTGTCATTGGTGCTTTGATACGCAAAATGTGGGTATGTCTAAGTTTTTCCAACTGGCCAACTTGTCAACCCCAACAGACATCTATTGTAAACCTGCAGATCTAAGAGTTTTTCAACAATAACGGTATTGTTTTCGTCCATTCTTGCATAAAAACGATTTGTTGGCAAGTTGGCATGTTTGTAGAACTCAGACTCCGTAGGATACTCATTGTATATAATGCTGGAAAACGAAATCGTATCATCCACTTGAATTATCAGGTTTTTACAGATGAATTAATACTTAAATATCAATGTACCTTTTCCATTCAAAGAGATAAACAAAAAGCAATTATTTTGTAAAATGTTAGCATTAGTTGGCAAGACACTGTCCTTGTTTAGGACAGTGGTTAGAGCGCTCACCTTATATGGGTAAAACCTGCTTTTGAGACCTGGTGGTTGCATATTAGAATTCAAGCACTAGTTTTCTTTGGCGAAATATTGTGAAATAATAACTTAGGCTTGATTTAACCAAAGGTTTGCTCTGGCCCTATACAATAATGTGTACCTTGTAACCACCCTTTAGTAAGATCTTATAGGATAATTGTAAGATCTTTTGCATAAGATCTTATTGGATGATTATAAGATCTTGCATAAGACCTAAGGATTTTATAAAATCCTTTAAGATCCTATAAGATCCTCAAAGTATTTTCACCAGGGGACATATTAGAGGACTAATGGTATGAACAATTTTCATTGTAGGACTTTGTGATAAGTGTGGTGTTTGTGCTCTTTTGGTTCACAAGTGCCATTGCCGTGGCCGCTGCTGTCACGGGCTTGAAGAATACAACAGACATCAGTACGATCATCTCCAGAATTCCCAACTGCGTGTATGCGGTTTGTACGCCAACAATGAGTGCCAATTATGCTACCATGGATATCTCTGCTGTGAGTCTTTTGATTTATTTATCTTTGCCTTTTCATATTTCTTGGGCTTCTGAAGGCCCAGATTGCGTAGTGGTAGCGCATTAGAGTACCAATCTAGAGGTCCTGGGTTCATGTCCTACTCGGATCATTTTCATACTCAAAAATGATCTTGTTTGATATTTCAAATCCTGCTCCTTCTCAACTTGGCCTTTTTGTATGATATGGTTTGGTTCTTTATCAAAGTTAGATCATGGAGCTCAAGGTACTTGTTTGCACAATAATATTTTACTTGTTCTAATCTTTCTCTGTTATTCTATCCTTATTGCTACACTTTTCTCGAATTGAAATCTAAGAAGAAGAAATGCCGGAGAGGAACTTTTAGAATTTCAATGCCTAGAGATAGCTAGAGTAAATTCTTGAAGTTGTAATATTAGGTGCAGGTGTAGATAAAGTAGGGACCACTAGGACTGGAAGTTTGAGGCACATAGTTTTTTGCAGACACATTTTGATATGACTGCACAAGCACTAATGTTTTCCCAAATTATACATTAAGTTCTTACAGGATATTTTACAGGCACATTTTCAAAATGTAAAATTTGGTTGCAGACACAAAAACATTTTCTGACAAGACAACCGTTAAGTAATCCCAACCTAGGGTAATGCAAACTGAGATTCCGAATTAATACATCGTTAAAGACCTGTTGCTCTTTTGTTTTAGATCCTTGGGTTTTTGAATTTATTTGTCTGGTGTGGAAACCTGTGGTTCTTGTATAAGGAGACGCCATGGCACTCCCCAAGGAACAGATCAGCCGCTACTGTCTCTGGCCCTGCTGGCGGCCCTATCCCTCAGCAGACCGCTCCACCTGCAGCCGCCATTTAAGGAGCATCAAACGTTTTCTCTTTCTGATATTACTTACATAATTCAATGGACATAAACTAGCGAAACAGATATTCTGTATTTAAAACTTAATCAGACAGACCTCTGCATAAGGAATAGCAATGGATATGCTTGAAAAGGTAGGCACACATACCATATTTGCCAGATAAAGTTTGATAAGCCGGTATGAATCGAAAACTGCCTTAAACTCCCAAAAAGTAGTAGCGTGCATGCCAGAAAAAGTAGAAACTTTTGATATAGGTTTACCTACCATTATAAATCGAAAATTTCCTTGAATACAGTAAAAAGACACAATATTTGACATGGTAGTCACCCCTATCATGACAAGCCTTTGATATGTAGTATTAAAAGGAGTCTATATCATTGCCAAGTACACCAGCTGGGACATGGTTAAATGTTGAAAAAAATTGCAACGATAGTTTTAAATTGGAGATCAGCTATCTCGGACATAGCTACATCACATTGCCGTTGCTGAAAAATCAATGAGGTTTAGCAAACTGAGAAATAAGTTCCGGCCTCTTTTTCCTTTGGGCTTACAAAATAATTAATAAATCATACTTCTAAACATCGCAAAATAATTCAGGTGTTAGGAATCGACACTATAATCGGTATTAACTCACTGCTTATTATCAGCTGGTACCAGGCGTTCCTGTGTTCAGCAGTACCGTACTTATCTGTTGTATAAGTCAAACCTCACAGTTCAGAAATAAAAAGGTCGAGTGATTATCACAATAGCTTTTCATTGACGTGAGTTTGATATTCAATTGCATTTTCCCTTTGATGCTTAGGACCTAGTGTCGTTCAGACACAATATTCTTGGCGTTGCACTACAAAGATATCACATTTTGTTCACATTTGATAACTAACATCAATTCTGTGATATTTTCCTGATTCCTCACTGCAGAAAATTTTAGTCTGTTAGAAATGAATTCGGAAGGTTGAAATATTGTTTTGGGCAATTAGCTCCCCAATCGCGTGGTGTTTTTGTGTTTGTTAAGAAACTACTGCACTGATGACCTTAATTTCTATTTTCTATTTAATCCTTGTCTAGGCTATGTAGTTCTACTGAAGTGCATTCTGGGAATTCAATGTTTGAAAATGCGTGTTATTTCGGCCTAAGAGGTCTGTCTTTGTAAGAGTTAAGTCGTTTGTTCTTTTTGTAAACTCTAACGATATGTTCATGCTGACATTTGCACTATCTTTCTATTAAAAAATCCAATCTATGGCACAGGAGCCCGTGTCAATTCTTTGTGTCTTCTGTAATAGAGAAAGCATACTTGCTTGCTGGCGTTGTCTTGGTATTTGCAATGATAAAAGGGAGGTAGATTAGTTCGAAGCTCTAGCCAAACGATGCAACATTTGTTGAAACATTGGTTGCATGATTTTGCACGGTTAAAGTTTGGTTGGTGAACAAACAGTGTATCATTTCTAGTGCAACATTTGCCTGCGTTATTAAAAAGTGAACTGGGAACAAATCAAGAATCTTGCTTCTATGGCTTTCGAGCGAAAAGTACCTACTATGCGCATGCGTTCACGTAACAAACGTTGCATGACCTGGCCAAACAAAGTAACATCATGTTGCACTGTGCAACCCTTTCGACCGTCTTCAAACTTCTTGAGATTTATGGTTTTAATCTAATGCAGACAGATTCCAAATTCCTTAATGAAAGTTGATGTATTAGGCACCTGCAAATAAGAAACCACTTTTTAGTTAGCCTATTGTTTTGAAACAATAATACGAGAGCGATTGATACGAGAGTGATTCTATAGGATATTTATTAGATTAGACAAGAATAAACCATGCTCTTAAAACGTTTCGATGATGATATCTTTAGTTTGAATATCAAAAAAGTTTAGACATGAAAACTTTTAGAGTATGGTTTATTCTCGTCTGACCTATTTGTTTTTAAACAGTATCATATTGTGTGTCCAATCTACTCCTCAAACATCGAGTTTCTCAGTTTCTTGTAATCTTGTTTCTTATTTTGGAGTTTCCAAATTGGGGGCAACTGAAGAACAACAGCAAAATTAAGTAGACAACAGTGTTAGAGCCTTTTCTTATCTATATACATCATATAATTCAAAATTAGTATTCAACATAATATCTTTTGAAAAACTACCAGTAAAATATTTCCAGAAAACCCGAAGTATTCAGACTATTTACAGGCCTCCCTTCATGAACTGGTCCGTCTTACTCTATCTACCAATACATAAAGACGATTTAGTACCGTGTGCGCCAAAATAGATGCATTATCTTTCCGGGCCATGTCAATCAAGTAAATTGGCTCGTTTTAGTTGTTGTGTATTCTATAACAGCTAAATTATTGATTCACGATTGATTTTACGGTTCTATTGGTTGCATAGAAATGGGTTCGGAAAGCACTTTATATCACACCAAGCTTACAAGTTAGGTCATCAGAGGGAGTAGAAATCCGCCTGGGTAGAAAATTGCCGTTTTGTGTGATTTCCGCTATAATTCGCCGTTCTTCTGATATGAAGTATAGGTGATTCTAACTGGAAAACCAGAAAAAGCCTTCTGTTTTGGTGTGAAATGCGTGAATGATTCCGTCAATCTGAAAATATTCTTAAAATATAAAAGAAGACAAAAGAAAAGCGGAGATTGCGATCAAGGCCGTACGCAGAAAATTTTTAGCGGGGGGGGGGGGCAAAACCCCTTTTGAAGAACTTTTTGATGATATCCTCTATAGGAAATTATATACTTTTGGAATTTTTTGGGTGGGGCAGCAGCCCCCCTTGTCTCCCCGCTGCGTACGGCAATCATTGCGATGGCCCATGTCTCTTGCTAAATTGTGTTCTCATATTTTTTTCAGCTTTTTGTTGCATGTTTTCTTGTTCAGAATCGCAATTAATAACTGCTTCATACTAGAAATGAATACTAAATTACTAAATAAGACGAGGGTTTGCAAAACCTTTGATGAAGGGAGTATTGCGACATATCCATCAAAACACGTAACATGTCATTTGGCTTTTCTTCTAAAGACATCCAATTATTGAAAATCATCTCGGTACGGAATTTATTTAAAGTGCCAATCAGGTTTAAATTGTCTTTTTTAATGAATTTTATTCGACCGTCGCTTCCTGAAAAACCAAATTTTAACACTTTCCCAACTTTTCTTCATGAATAAACCTTCAAATTCGAGCCTAAAGATTATGCATTTATTTTGGCACAAGCGTTAGAATTTATCCTTCGTGAGTAAAATCGATATTCCTCCCATGTAGTTTTATCACCCTTCCAATACCTTGAAGTTTCTATTGTCCATGCTATCACGCATGCGTATGTCAAGTAGCTAAACTAAGCTCTTCTTTCCCCGTTGGTCTCCTCGTTGTCCTTGCATACTGGTCCATTATTAGTTTGTGACGTCTTACTTTGATCTTGTGGAGCCCCATTCTGGAGTCGAGGCTGGGAATTCGAATATTCTTTCCACATCTTCGATAAAATTCGACATCCTATTAGAAATGAGAATAAATAGTATCTTCTTGCCTTTTTATAATTTATAAGGAATTTTACTATTAAAAAGAAGGTTGTTGTATAAAGGGGTGTTCGTTCCCCTTCTCCTTTTCGAAGCTATGACACAAGAGGCTATCCCGGTAGCTTCAGCCCTCTACAATTTCCATCTTTACGTTTTTGAAGTAGAAATAGGGAGGGAGTTATTGTATTCCCTGTCAACAACTTCCTCCTCAGAGTGGCATATCATCTCATTTCCTCAATTTATCTCTTTTTTCATTTGTATCATGTGTTTTAACTTTCATTCAGCTTGTTAAAGTTTGCAACTGGTAAATAGATAGATAGAAGAGATAGAAGATATTAGGGTTGTATCTAGAATATTTCAATTTTCCAAAATATTAGTGAATATTTTGATATGGCATGAAATTTGTTTAATACATGGCTCGACAGCTGTGAACTGCATTTTGATGGGAACCAGAAACTGTCTCGCCTCTCATGACATAAAGAATGGAATTAGATTCGATGTTCATCTTGGCCTATCTCTATCCTTTATATGTGCAATAGTGAATTTGAGTACCCAATATTGATTAGCTATCGCTTTACTATTTGTAAATAACTTCACTAAGCAACTGGGCTGGGATCCCAGCCCTGTATATTGCTTTTGAAATTTTCTGCCCTCAAAGTTGCTAACCTGCTGCTGTTATGTAAAACATACAAATGCGAGAAAGTCCTCATTCGCATTGATTTATGCTCTAGGTGTAAGAAAACCAGTTACACTCTTTTTTTTATAAGAATACTTGAAATTTTCCTGAGCCTCAACTTTTCCATTGTTTATTCTTAAATTTCCATTGTTCTTTGGCGATTTTGAGCCTCAATATTCTTATAAAATTTATTCTTATAAAGAAAAAGAGTGTATATCTTGTTCGCTAGTGTGATCATTCATAATCGAACAAGCTCCCCGGAATTTCTAACAAAGCTGTTGAACTACATGTCGTTTTCTTTCGATTTATCAAGCCCCAGAGTTGCTGACTGTTTCAGCCATTTCAGCCCTTGCTGTTTATTAACTTGTTGATTATTGAAAAAGTGTAATTGAGTATTGTGTCAGAAAAATCAAAAGCATTAATCAGCGATTTAGAGAACTCAAATTCGCCTCTCAGTTAAGTAATTTTCAGCACCAAGACCGATAACTAACAGAAACGAGTGTACAGACAAATGTATTTACTTACTTCTTACAACGGGTCAGGCATCACAAAAAGCGGAGAAACTGGAGAAACAGGAAGGTTTTTCTGCCTTCTTTTCTGACATTTCTTCGACTTGATTTACGGCCTTTTCTGTTGATCTCTCAAGTTTCATCTGCGGGTCTGCCGTGGTAAGCTGAGGTTTCCTCCTGTCGAAACAGCACAGGAGGCCTGCCAATTTCTATCACAGTATCACTCATTTTAATAAGCCTTGTGCTACTAAGTAGGGGGGGGGGGGGGCTGCAAGAAAGCTATCATTACTGTGATGGCTTCCTCTACATTTCAGATGGTATCCCTCAACAGTAGTACCCCCAGAGTACTGATGGTAACTATCTACAGCACTGGATGGTATCCCCTAATAATACTGATGATAAGATATCTCCTACCGTGCTGAATATCCTTGACAGCACTAATTGTATGCCCTAACAGTGATAATATCTCCTACCGTGCTGAATATCCTTCACTCACAGCACTGATGGTATCCCCCATAACTGATGGTAACATCCTCCACAGTACAAAACATCCTCAACAGTACTGAAAAGTATGCCCCTAGAGTAGCTACTGAAATGTATACTTCAAAAGTATTGATCATATCTCTCTGCTGACTATCCTTTACAGTACTGAATATCCTCAACAACACTGTTGCTATCCCTCAACAGCACTGAACACTCTCCACAGTAATGAACGGTATCTCTTCAAAGTGGCTGCTGATGGTATCCCCCAAAAAGTACTGATGATACCCATCCATTTTACTTAATAACCTCAACAGCACTGAACACGCTCCACAGTAATGAATGGTATCCCCCAAAGTACTGATGATACCACTTTATTATAGCTACTGACATCCACCATAGTACTGATAGCATCCCTCGTCAGTACTGAACTACCTCTACAGTACTTAACAACCTCAGCATCACTCAACACCATCCCCTCCAAAGTCCTGAACACTCTTAGCAGTAATCATTCTCCTACAACTCGATCCAGTGGTGAGACTGCGATGGTCGTCCTTGGGTGAGAAAATCATCGACCTTCAGCAGGTCCAGTGTAGTATGATTTAAACGGCCTGGGTTTCCGGAAGCCCCGGTTACGCAGTGGTTGGGCACCAGAGTATGGATCTAAGAGGTCGTGGGTTCGAGTCCCAGTCGAGTCATTTTCTTTCTCACAAACTATCTCGACTATTAAAAGCTTCGGACAGACCTTGCTCATGGTGTCCATATCTCTAATTAGATTTTATTGCGTGCGTAAACCGATGTAAGTAACACCTATCCTCTTAAATAATACCTGTAGCTAGTTGATCTAAATCACTGCCTGCTATGACTTTTTCAATGCAATCAGATCTCTCTGCTTGTTGATCACGAACAACCTGTCAATTGGGGTCATAAGACAGGTTTATCAAGACAGGCTGTGAAAAGAAATCAATCATTCGCGCAATAAGACATAATTGAAGCAAGTACATACAATTGGCAACAAGTCACACTACATTGTAAGTACAGTACACCTATATGATTTCTGCTTATTAGGAGGGGGTCAGGATGGGGTAGACTGGGAACTGGGATATGCCTTTTCATTTACTGGAAAAAGGGGTTGGAGTACTTAGGACTTAAAAACGAGAAAGTGAATTGGAATGAGGGTTTTTTAACAATAATGGGAATTTCTCTATTTTCCTTATTGGACTTTTGAGTGTTGGGAATTGGGATTAGTTTCTCACTTCCGGACCCTCTATCAAGACTACACTATTTTATAAATACTTTTTATGTAAAAAAAACTATGTTACTATCTTTGTAGCCGATTTTCTTAGCTTTCACCCAAATTATGGTAGGAAAAAATTATCTTAAAATTTCTTAACCACAAGAGATATTTTCCTTGCCTTTGTGTTGATATGAAGAGTTTGAGTTTTAGGCTTAAAAAATCTCACCCCATGCCAATAATTCCAGAAAAGTATCAGATGAGATAAGATACGTTATGATCCTGTGTCATTGAAGGGCATTGAGCGGTTTTAAACGTCTTTTTTGTAAAGAGAACATACAGTAGAATCCCGATAACTCGAACAAGCGATAACTCGAACTCTCGCTAGCTCGAAAGATTTGGCAGACCCCCTGAACCTTCAACACTACTTACATATGAATATACCCCCGATAACTCGAACCCCCGATTACTCGAATAATTTTTTATACCCGCTGCGGCTATTTTCTCTCGATAGCTCGAAATTTTTATGCCAAAGTACTAGAAAACAACAATGACAACGATGTCTTAATTATAAACTCTTCGTTGAATCAAGCTGTTTTTTTTTTAAATAGAGACAAAGTTCTTCAATTCCAGTGACTTAAAGCTGCATGCGGCAATTAAACCCTTTCCATTCCCCTGATTGCACCTCTTTCCAGTGACTCTGGCAACGCACTTAGCTTCCGAATGATTTCGAAGAAAGTAGAAAATTGTTTTAGAAAAACGGCCAGTATCTCCTTTCTTCAATTGTCCCACAATATCTGCACCTTCCAGGACACAAACAGCATACTTATCTAGGGGGCTTTCAGGTTCAAAACGGACATTCAGATATTCAATCATTCAATTTGCTTTTACATCAAAATCTCCTTATACACATAGTGTCCTGTGATGTGTGTTTCGATAGTTATAGTAGTTGTGATGTAGATTGGCAGTTCATTTTGTAGAACAATCGTTTTCGATGAAAAACTTTCAAGTTCAAGTTGCATTATCGTTCTTTTTCGCTATTAAGATATTGTTGTTGCTGCTGTTGTTCTCTTCATAAAATCCCGGTAACTCGAATTATAAGCTGATTTTCTAAAAAGTTCGAGTTATCGAGAGCCTCGATAACTCGAACATTCGATAACTCGAACTATTTTGATCGTCCCTTGCATGTTCGAGTTATCAGGATTCTACTGTGATAAGTTTCTCAACTCCTTTGGTTGACAATCCTTTGGTTAATCTCCTACCACAGTTTCCTAAGTTTTGAAAATCTGACCCTACGGTTTCTTATAAACGGTTTCTTAAAAAAAAATGAGTGTATGCTAAATCTTGGTGGCACAGTTTATTTGTTTTTACCCGAATTATGAAAAAGAATGTTTCTTAGCAAGTTCCTTAGCACCAAATTCTATTTCAACCATTGAACAACACCCCTTATCTGACGGTTCGTTACTTTCTTTCAGTGAATGACCAAGATACAATAGATGTTATCATGAAACTTCCGCACGCCGCCTTTTTGTTGACTTTGCTCTGGCTGTATTCAGCGGAAGGTAGTCTCAATCTACAAGCAATCAGGAAGACGCTTTCGAGAATCGGGAGCAACTTTGCAGTTCGTGGGGTAGATATTGGCCTAGAGGACGCAGCGAAAGTTGCTGGCTACAATTTTGCTGCACTTGGCACATACTGGCGGTCGAACACGCTGTCTGTCTTTGCACAGATGAAGCGCGGCGAAATGCAAGAGGCAATGGAGACATTCAACCTGGCGGTATCAACGCTGGCTGTTTGGGATCTCGGGCAAGGGGTTGCATACCCAGTAGCTGACAAACTCATCAACAAGATCATTTTGAGGTACCAGGACGACTTCCAACGCACGTTTCAGGCGTTCAAACGGTATCGCAACGTGATAAAAACCAGCTTGCTGGACGATGCGACCAAAACAACTGAAGCCGCAGTCTTGAAAAGCCAGCTTTTGAACTCAAAGGGAGACATTGCGAAATCGTTTCAACTTGACGTTGAGAGTGGGTTGTCGAGATTCAAGGACACTAAAATCTATGGAGATCTCGTCACGGATTTGAGGGGAATCAAGACATGGGCCAAAGCGGCGAAATGGGCTGATGTATTTGCAGGACCACTATTCGACGCAGCCACTGTGGCCGTCAGCGCATGGCAACTAACAGAGGCGATAAAGAGCAATAACCCTTTTGCGATAGCCTCCAGCTCATTGAGCCTCGCTTCTGGTTTGGCAGGCCTAACGGGCTTTGCAGTTGCTGCTCTCGCGACGGCTGGTTCAACACTTGCTGCCGTGGCTGGACCAATCGGTGCTATAATCGGGGCCGTGCTCGGTATGGCGTCGATCATCGTGGAGGTCGTGTTCTTTATCAACCCCTACACCCAGATAGACAAAGACCTGTCGATGTTGAATGAGTTGAAGAAAGCGTCCAAAAAGTACCTCGACACCGACACTGATAATCTCCAAAAACTTATTCCCAGTCAGGCAAAAAACTTCTCGTTTTCTTGGGTCTACGAATTGAATCAAGGACATCTCTTAGACATTAGAGGCAGAACCGGAGAGAATAGGGCCCCGGTTAGATTCAGACTGGACGAGGCAGAACGGATGGAAAACGGCTATCTGGTGGTTGGTGAGAATAAACGATTCGATAAAAGCAGGTACCCCGACAACATCTTCTGGGATCCAAGCGGCGTCGTCAACCTTGGTTACGACTTTTATGGGACAAAGATCACAACCAAGCCTCGAGGGGTAACTGTAATATTGAGCACAGACTTGGTGGCTGACAAAGGCGTGGACCTGAAAGGGGCTGATGTGGAGACCTTTCGGAATACAGAGGATGCCATGCCGGATAGTGTTGTCATCGACGATTTCTACGACTTGGCATTATGGGCTCATCTCAAAGTAAGGACAGGGGGCGGAGACGACGTCATCGTTATTAATGGGCTCATTGGGAAGCCTGGGCATAGGGACTACCCCGGTCACAAGGATTTCCGCTGGGGATACACAAAAGTGGACATTACCACATTTGCGAAGGACAGCAGCGAAGCAAGGAAAAAAGAGAACAACATTCTTTCTCTGGAAGGCATGCCCAGAAAAAACAGTCACGGCCTACTGGGGGTCTATTTCCAAATGCCTTATGGCACCTTTGCTTACTTCAGCGACAGAGAAGGTTCCAAGAAACGCTACGACTTTGGTGTGATTAAAGGAATCAAGATGTTTGTTGGATCTCCATACGATGACGTCGTTCGGTTCTGGATGGATTATGATTACGTCATTCGTCAAACCCGGGGTAAGAACCAGTACTTTCTCAAGACAACCTGTTTGGGCCCGTTTAAAATAACAATCGATGACCAATGCGATGAGCCAGGAAAACTGACAATAGAAGAAGGTCACACAGCTGCCGGTGTGGTGGAACAAAAGCATCTCGTATATTCGGAGGGGACGAATACGTTGTTCATCTACGCAAGACAAGAAAGCAAGCGCTGGCAGGTCAGAGGACAGATATTCTTCAATAGAAAACCGGAGGGCGACTATCCGATGATAGCAACTGAAGTCGATGGGAAAGAAATCAGACTGGATAAGCTGCCTGATGAATTCGAGCCAAAAGAAGAGACGGAATCCATTGGCTTTTTCGTCAAGGAACTCGACTATCAATACCATTTTGACCGCAATTTAGATGGTCGCTGTGCTAAATACAGAATCTTCCTGAATCCACCCGATTTTAAGCGAGGAAGATACTTCATTAGATTCAGAAAGCGCAAAAACACCTTTGATGACATGATCCTAAAAAGAGAGTTTGTCAGCAAGTGTTTGAAAAAAGCGAAGCGATCGTTTCACCTGATATGTACAGATGCCCTGAGAGACAGATGGATGATCAGACTGCGAGCACCAGACGGACTGGACAGCGATGAGTGCCCCGGCAAGGATTTCGAGATACAAATCACAGCCGGTCGATTTGAGAGGATGTTCGAAGAGCTTGACGGGGGTCAAATGCGATTATTGGTTGATTTTCGAACCGAGAAACGCGACTCCATCAACATCGTGACAGAGATGAAAAAGATGGACACTCGAGCCAAGTTCTATTTCAATGAAGACATGGAAGGGGACATTGGCGTTCCCCAAGCAGTGGATTTAGAGCCACCGTCAGAGGCGGACCCAGAAGATGGACCCATCAGGACTTTCATAGATTTGAAGGGTGGGGAAAGACAAAACGAAGACTCGCTCGTCTTCACAGATCGTTTGAGAAAATGGCTGAAAAAACACGAGCGGAAAATGAAACTGGAAAAAGAGGAAGAAGGAGATTGGATCATGCAAATCGAGAAGTCGGCCAGTGGCGACATGACCCACCAAGTTAGATTAGAGAATGTTGAATCGATTGTTTACGAACCAAGTGACACAGAGCTCAGAGTACTGGTCATTCCCAATCTGGCAACTGAAGTGTATGATAGCATCGATCTGGAAAATGAGACAAGGTACAGAGAACACCGGGCAAGAAGAGTACAGTATTACGACAGAATCAATGACTGTTTAAATAGTGACTAGTGTCAGATTGGCAATAACTCTTTTCAAGAACATGTGTTTAGGGAAAATTAATCTACCCTGCTGCTTTTGTTCAATCCTCTGTTTCCAAAATTATAAGATATTGAGCTAACTTTCCCCTCCAGCCTATTGTTCAAAACGATAGAATAATGGTAATTCGTAATCTGCCAAAGTTAATCACTGTGAAAGCCTATCTTGAAAACAACAATTGGAGAATTTTGTTTCTGTCGATTCATCTCGATGATTAAAGCATCATGTATGAGTTAACAAAAGAAGAGAAAATCTTCTTCCTCGTTTAAGGTTCAACATCAAAATCGATTTTATCATTCTGAAACCAAGACGCCTGTTTTCTCAGATGACAACTGGGACAAGTCTTGGTAAACCCTTTGTTCTGAACTGGATGGAGGAGGCGAAAAAACAGCAAACTCGAATTGGTGATTTTTTGCGCAATGCCGTTTAAGCTGTTTTCCCCACGTGAAAGATTCATTGCATATTTCACAAGCAAAAGGCTTTTCTCCAGTATGTATTCGCTCGTGACGAACTAAATGTGTTTTATCACGGAATGCTTTGCCACAAAATGAACAGGAAACTGGCCTCTCATCAGTATGTGTTTTCATATGCGCTTTAAGGGTGGCAACAAGTCCGAAGGATTTTCCACATGTCTCACATGGAAATGGGCGTTCCCCTGTGTGGGTCCGCTCGTGTGCAACCAATTGGCCCTTCTGGGCAAACGTCTTTCCGCACTCAGAGCAGGTATGCGGCTTTAGGCCAGTGTGGATTTGTTCATGCTTCTTCAAGTCGTTTGATTGGGCAAATCTCTTACCACATGTTTTGCATTCATGGGGCTTTACTCCATCATGGATGCGTTTATGGATCTTCAGGTTCCATTCCCGTCTCACCTCTTTTCCGCAAACATCACATTTGAAAGGCTTTTGTCCTGGATGAACTCTTAAATGTCGGTTAGCACTCAGTTCGTCGTTGAAAGATTTCCCACAAATGGCACACTTGTACAATTTTCCAATGTCGATGTGATTTTTCTCATGCCGTTTCAGAGAGCGTGGATCTTTTAGATATTTACCGCATATCTTGCAGTGATGAGAATTGCTACCTGGTTGAGTTGCTTGCTCTTGGATGCCACAAAACTCCTTTGTATCTGGTTGACTTTTTTGAAGTTCTTGGATAAGTATACTACCGCCAGCAGTCTGACATTGCACGAGTTTAGTTGGATATTCAGTGCTATCATCTTCCACCTCAACATCTTCACTGACAACTGAAAAACTATTTTGCACAGGCTCCAAGTATGCAAAAACCTTCTTCATTGGATTTTGTTTGGAATCGGGATAGGCCACAGCAGCAATGAGGTTTATCTTCCCAGAGATTTCTTCTTCAAGGGAATTTTCAGAATCATCTTGGCACAATGCTATCACAACAACATTTCTCAAACGCTTTTCCTTATTGTAAACAGAAAAATGTTCTTCTATCATAATGTCTGGAGTGTGGATACCGCGTCGAAGGCCACCAGCAGCATTATTGTACTCTGCAACTACTACTGCAATTTTTTCTACCAGTACTTTGACTTGGTCTTTCCGCCCATCATTTAAAATTGTTGCTTGAGCTTGTGATTCCATGATGTTTGGGATGACGCACCGGAGCAACTTAACACCTTTTGAAAAAAAAGAAGCTTTGTTGCAAACATTGTTTTATAAAGAAAAATATTTTCCGGTAGAGAGTTCCTCCCCATCCTCTCGATATAAAGATATCCCTTCCAAGGGGAAAGCTTCCCCAGGGGCAGCCTCTCAAACTCTATTAGAGAAGCCTCATTCAGCAATTCAGTCACATCTGAACATAGTATACTTTGAAGAAACATAGTATACTATAATCAGGGGCGGATATAGATTGCCGCCACCGCCCCACATGCGGTAGTCAACTTTGGCGAAAATAGATTTGTTTTAGTAGGACTATTCATTCGAAAATTATTTTTTTAGGTTTCTCAAATATATTTCCCATTTTAACTTGTCTTGTGTTCTATCTCTGCGGCCCTTGTTACGAATCATAGATCACCCAGAGTTCGCCCCACTGTAAAAATTGTATTGGATTTCTGACCTTTACTCAGCATAGATGGCCTCGACTACCGCACAAGAACAAAAGAAAAGTCTTTTGGTTCCAAAATCCTTTGTCAAATCGTGGGCGCCCCTACGTCAAATTTTTTCAAATGCTGCCCAATTGTTTTATAATTCATTACTGACGTCGTTTCCTATTGTTTATCTTGCACATGTAGCCAATGACACAGTCAAGAATGAGTGAGTTTTCAAGTTTTGATTTCGAACTTAAAAAAGATTTTATGGGCCTACTTTCTGCACATGGAATTGCCTGTGAATAATATCGAAAGCTAGGTTATATCAAGAAAGGAGAAAACTTTCATGTTTTGCTCAGGATGTAAATATAAAACTCCAGCGGGTAGAATGTTTGTTTTGGACAGGAGAGGAGAGTATCTTGCTCGAAGGAACCAAGACATGATGTAAAATTTTGTTGTTTGTTGCGCGAGAGAGTGTCTTCAAAAATTTGATAACCGTGTTACGAAATAGGGAAATAAAGATACTTTTTTGGTTATTTGAAAGATGTTATACTGAAAACTCTCTCATCATTAATTCCACATATCTATCCACATATTACAAAACTGTAATATGATTTTTGCTCATCCATAACGAGAAGTTTTGGAGTGGTGAGTTCTGCCTGCTGTGAAGGTGGTTTAATCTCTCTCATGTAGAAATTTACTTTAATTTTCTCAACTTTTTTCACAAAGAGACAAAACATTACAAATTCTAGAGCATTTAAGAATAATCATTTATTTTATCCAAGAAAGTTCTGAAACAATAAATGTCTTTTATTAAATTTTTACTTCGAAAAGGCGTCGCAGACTGGCATGAAGGCTGGCAGGAATTCTCAAACTGAGGAAAAAAGGTGTGTTTCTGGTGTTAGGAATGGCGATGCATGAACAAATGTTCTCCCTAATTTTAGCTCATTTGTGCGGCAGTCAAATTCTTCTCTGGGTCCGCCTCTGCTATAATCATAACAATGGGCTAGATTCTAGAATACCCCACAAACCAGAAGTTCTCAAGACTTATCAACCTATTGTTTTGATGTTGGTTACTATCGTTTTGCAGCTTTTTAAAAGCTAATTGGTAGAGTCTGGTGGGGTATTCCAGATTTACTTCTAACAATGTAGCATACTAAGATCACAACACCGTGGTAAACTATGATCACAACACCGTAGTATACTACGATTACAACACCTTAATGATATTTAAGAGGATATTTGGCCTAATCGTCTGGGTTTGGCATTATCACAAAGAATAAAAAGAGTCGCGGATGATGAAGATTGCAAAAACATCGTGCATTATTGGAACTACAACAAATATAAGATAATACAGTATTTAGCATTTCAAATGACTTACCTTATTAATCAAAAATGAGGACAAGGTGAAGCAAGACTGAACGGAGAAGTATGCTACTCAAACGATACAACATTGAAAAAATTGAATGAATGAATTGAAAAAAACAACAGAGTGTATGCAGATTGGCGTTCAAGAATGATATTCAGATTAAAGAATTACGCGTTTTTATAAGGAATCCAAAACGTTTGCCACAATTGTTCACAATTGTTGGAACACTTGATTGATCTTTCAAAACGCGGCAATATTTTCCTCCCCTTTAAAAATTGTTGATTTGTAGTTTCTCATGTTGTTTTTGGATCGAAAACTCGGTGGGTAAAGTGAAAATTCACCTGCCAGCTTCAGAAATCAATTCTATTGGGGGAAGGAGGGGGATACAATGTTCATGATGTGTTAGATCTTTGTAGTTTTTAAGCGAAAATCAGCCAAACAATTCTGGCATGCATGACCTAGTTCTTCAAGTTCCTCTTTTAGCCACTTTGTAGTACTAAAATTCCTCAATATACGTTTTTATTTCAGTAAGACAGTATACTTTAAAGGAAAACAGTGCTCAGCTTACCAAAAAGTTAAGAAAGTTCAGTACTGAGTTTTTCACACTTAACAAAAGTTTTGAAATTAGTTCCTACCAAATATGGGAGAAGACCAAAACTCTTGAGGGTTTCGTACTTCAATGTCCCTTCAATCTGAGAAACCAATCAAACTGAGTCTCTCATTAGTAATTGTGTGAAAATAAAGCCTTTTTGAAAAGTTTCCTAGTGATTTTGCTTAAAGTAGTAAAAGTTTTTTAGACTTTCTATTCATAGGCTCCTTAAAAACCGGCTCCCAATAAAAAAATGTGTGCAGCAATCAGCAGAATCTATTCAGATTGAGGTTAAAAATGATATTCAGATTTGAACAATTTTTAACCAACAAGCACCACTTTAAGTATTGCAGGTATTACCACATTCAAACAACGAAATATTGTAAAAAAGTAACAACAGCTAAATAAGAAGAACAAAAGGAAAATGAGGAAAAATTTGATAAATAGGTGTGAAGAACCTAATATTGACAAAGCTCAACCTGGTTTTAGGGCATAATAAAGTTTATCGTCAGTGTTTAAGAAACGTGACTGGTTAGTGTAGTACCAGTAGCAATTGGCAGCAAAGACAGTCTCTCTATATTTATTATCATTTCTAAAAGATTCGAAAATCAAGCCACCATTTTAAAGTGAAGAAGTATTAAGGTCAGTAATCTTGCTTTATCTCCGTTATTTATTAGATCTCATCAAAGACAAAAGGAAACCTGCTCTTTCTTTCCCCAAGGCCAAGGGTGCATTTTATGTCATTGTAGTACCTGTAGGCATGCAGATCTTCAATCAGTGTTACCAACTTTCCATAGCAAAGAGCTGTTCTTGCCACTGCAACACACTTAGAAATGATGTTAAATTGAAGAAAACATGAAACATGGTGGTCAAAATGCAATGTGCTAAAAGCACGACAACCCAGCTTTATGATTATAGGAAGTCTGGCCTTGGGACCTGCTTTTGAAAAATGGTTCAACTCGGCAAGATAGGTTGGTTCGCTTCATGCTTATCACAGATGTTGTTATGTAGGATTAAAGCAAAGCATCAGTGCAAGTCACTGAGCTGTAAACGAGCTACGAAAGGGTCAACTCTCCATGTAATCAGGCCCCTAATGGGGAGCATTGTGAAACACCTTCAGAACAGTCATATAAAGTGCAAGGACAGTGGCGTAGCCAGGGTTATAAATTTCGGGGGGGGGGGTAAGATAGCAAGCAAAGCGAGCGAGGAATGGGGGTCCGGGGGTTTGCCCCAGGGAAAACTTTTTAGGGCCACGCCCTTCAGAATGTCGGAGAACGCTCCTTTTGGAAAACCACCCTAGAATGATTAGTAGAAAAGTCCTCATGTTTGACTATTTTCTGATAAAATTATGCCAAGCACAAGACATACTTAACATTTAAACTTAAGGACACAAAGAAGAAAATTTTCTTTAAAAAGTTCATTTAAAACTTTAGTTCCAATCGAAAGCAAACCTTCTGAGCGGCAAAATCTAAGTTTTAACAATAAGTTTTTTGTTACGTACCGAGTGTTACAAAAAATGCAACAGATTAAAAAATCTCTTACACAAGCTGTTTCAAATTCAAAATCAAAGAATCATTATTCTCCTAATCTACAACAATAGGATTAAATCTTGAGATAATTTTCAGAATTTTTTGTGACCTGGTTGCAAAGGTATAATACAACAATCTCTATATTTGCTGTCAGGGCAAAACCGGAGCTGCCAGTAATGGTGCAAACTATGCTGCAAAATTACAAGCGTGGTATTATCTGCAGCCTCACAGGATTACACACAAGCACACAATTTGATCAAGAAATTGTTACCAAGGGATTCTTCTCAGTGTTCATTTCCAATTGAGTGATTTGATTTCCAATAGTATAACTCTAATAATGGGCAAGTCACTTTAGAAAAAGCAACTGAGTCATGGCAGAAATTTTGATAAAAGTGGCTGTTCAACGTTCAATTACCTTGTGTGTTTGGTTTTAACCCAGCTCTGGTTTTAAACCAGAGGGGTAATTTTGAAGTTTGCTGACTTTTAACTTTACAACCAAGTCACCAAAAATACTGGGAATTGTATCAAAATTGATTCTAGAAATTGTAGAATCAAGTCACCATACTAAGAAATAGATCAAAATTCATTATAATCATTGCCAAAATGAAAACGCATATAGTGCATTGGTTGTATTGGTCCTTTCGCAATAACATAATTTCTTGGTATTCTGTTACTTGGAATTGGGAAGCAGGGGTCAAACGTATATGTAGATGAATCAGCTGGTATCTCTGTTTCTGACATTCTTTCTGAAATGACACTAAGCCCAGCAAAGCACACAGCACGAAGAGAAAAGCATGCAAACTGAGAGAACCAAAATGACTGTCCTTGCTTTCTCTAGATTTTATTCAAAAGAGACGTACCATGAAAGCAATGAATTAACGCAAAGAAACAATGCAATGTCTTTCCAAACCACAAAGGTTTCCAGTGGGATCACAAACAATTCTAATGAATTTCAAGGCATTTTGACTCTCCCAAACCCATCTCAACAAGAAAAGGATTTCCCTCAAACAAAAGTAACTAGTGTGGTTAATTATCAAAATTTCACTGAAGGCCCTAATTACCTTGAAGAAGCTGTCAGGACATGTGCTTAGGTGACTGACCAAATATCTTATGACTAAAGAGATTCCTTTCGGAATAATTCTTTTTTTCAAAAATATAAGTAACCTAACCCTCCCCTGAGGTGCCGATTTTATTGCAGATCTCAGCTTTTCTCAGACACCAACTTTTTTATCATGGGGAGGGGGGGCGATCACCCACCCTTGCCCCCTGGCTGCGCTACTGTGCAAGGAGAGAATTTTCAGGCTCTCTATATTTACATGCAAAAAGGCAGAAGGAATCACGATGTTTGGTCACATCAAGAGGAACGACAAGGGTAGCACTGCTTGATTATTCTACCTATTCAGTGGGCCCTTTGTTCCTTGCGTATGAATATAAACCAATACCTTACCAAGGTAGAATGTTTAATTGCCTTAAAAATCAATTTAATCACCCAGCCCGAGTCATATCAATCTTGCAAATTGCACCACCACCCACCAAATTTAGAGACGAGCCATTCCATAAAAACCACACAGGTCTAAAAGCTTTCCCACACAAGGAAGACCATTGCAGTCTCACCATTAGATAATGTTGAGAAGTTAACTCGAGAAGGAGCAGAATTTGGAAAATCAATTGAAATAGATTTGTAAAATTGAAATGATGTAGGAAGGATCATTGCTTTCCACTGATTTTCCAAATCCTACTTCCTCTCAACCTTAATTTTTTGCTAGCTTTTCTCAAGATTTACAAACATGTCACAAGTATGGCTTTTGTCCCTTTAAAAATGGTCAATGATTTTGATTTACTCATTTTCAGAAGTGACTGTACTATGGAAATAGTTATAGAGTCAAACAAAGAAAGTAATCATGGAGTGTACATCAAGCTAGAGCCAGACCAGGAGAATAATTGTACAATGACTATTGAACGAGAGTCGAATGCCGGAAATCATGGTTCAATTAGAATTGAGGAAGGACCAGACAAAGAGAACAATGGTGCAATAGGCCAGCCACTGCCAAACGAGGAGAACAATTTTGCATTGGATATTATTGATTCAGAGCCAAACAAAGAGATTTATTCTAAAATGGAAGTCAAACAAGAGCCCATGGATGAAGAGAACTCAGAAATTGGAACCATTGAAAGTCCTAAAAAGATTGACGAGGACCGTGTAATTGTTGTGCTGTCTTGTGCAAAATGCGGAGTCATCTTTGATCCAAATACCAAAGAAGTAGATCCTCAGCAGGTACACCCAAGGGAAATGCCGTTGCACTGCAAGGAATGTGAAAACAGTTCCAGTAGCTCAGAAGAAACAGAAACTCTGAAATCGATGAAACAGTTTCATTGCGATAAATGTGACAAATGTTTTAGCCGTAAATCACATTTAAAAGAACACCAGTCAATGCATTGTGGTGAGAAGAATTTTCAGTGTGACGTGTGTAGCCAAAGCTTTACTCGCCTTTCATATCTGACAGAACACCAGTGGATACATAGCAGTGAAAAGAGATTTAAGTGTGATGCTTGTGACAAATCGTTTAAGCGTGCAGACCAACTGACACAGCACCAGTGGAGGCATACTGGCGAGAAGCCACACAAGTGTGAAACCTGCCACAAAACGTTCACTCGTATAAGACATCTTAAAGAACACCAGTGGGGACATAGTGGTGAAAGGCCTTATAAGTGTGACACCTGTGACCAAACGTTTATTCGCTCAGCACATCTAAGAGAACACCAAAATATTCATAATGGAACGAAGCCGTTAGTTGCAAAGTCATTTGAATGTGACATATGCGGTAAATTTTTTAAAAATCTGAACAGTCATAAGCTTACACATACTGACATAAAACCGTTTCAGTGTTCTACCTGTAAAAAAGGATTTCGCCGTGCAAGGGATCTAAGGAAGCACGAGCGCATACATACAGGAGACAAGCCGTTTAAATGCTCTTATTGCGACAAAACTTTCAATCAGCCTGATGGCTTAACGCGCCATGAACGAGTTCACACCGGAGAAAAACCCTTCTCGTGTAGTTTTTGTGACAAGAGTTTCGGTAGCAGCAGTAGCCTTGTGGATCATACACGGATACATACAGGGGAGAAGCCTTATCTGTGTAATGAATGTGGAAAGAGCTTTGCTCGGTGGAGTAACCTGCAGGTACACGAGCGTATACACACAGGGGAGAGGCCTTACTCATGCAATGTTTGTGAGAAAAGCTTCAAAAACTCCAGTTGCCTAGTCAAGCACAGGCGAACGCATACAAAGGAAACGCCATATCATTGCAGTTTGTGTGAAAAACGTTTCACTCAACGTTCCAGCCTCAGAAAACACGAGCGTCGCCACGCTGAGGAAAAGCCGTTCAAATGCGACTTGTGTGATCAGGCTTTTGCAAATGCAGACGGTCTGTTGGAGCATACTCAATTTCATACTGGACAGAAACCGTTCCAATGTCCGTCCTGTGATAAAAGGTTCAGCAAGCCGAATCATCTTCGTGCACACCAACGTGCACACTCACGAGAACAAGGTTTTCAATGTGACAAATGTGACGAACGTTTTAAAAGAAGCTCTGAGCTGAATTCGCATCAATGTGTGGCTTGTGAAAAAAGTCTGGTCAAAAAGGACGTCAATGTAACTTGTGTGAAAGAAGAAGTTTTAGAGAAAGAAGTTTGAAAGGAAGAAGAAGTTTTAAAGAATGTTATGGTCTGAAGTGGCATCATCCTCTAGCTGGTGAAAGAAGTATAGGGGAGAACAGCATCAACGTACAATGTTTTGAAGAAGAAGTTGAACAAAGAAGAAGTTATAGAGAAAGAAGAATTTTGAAGAGAGAAGAAGTTTGTCCTGGTCTGAAGTAGCATAAATGTTTAGCTCGAGAAAGAGATATAGTGGATAAGAACCTCGATGTACAATGTAAAAGAAGAAGATATGAAAAAAGATGAAGTTTGAAAGGAAGAGGAAGTGTGAAAGTGAAAGAAGTTTTTGTGAAGAAAAGTTTCTGTTCATAAGTAACATCGATCTGTAGCTCCTGGAAGATTTCAAGCTTCGAACAACGTCACGTAAAATTAAAGAACGAAAGAAGAAGTTTTGAAGAAAGTTTTGATCGAAAATTACAGCAATGTAGCGTTAGCTGGTCGAAAAGGACGTCAACTTTCAATGTGTGAAAGAGAATATAGTTAAACAAGAAGAAGTTTGAAAGAGAGAAGAAGTTTAAAGAAAGAATAAGGTGTAAAGAAATTTCTCAAATCATGCAAATATAGCTTGTGAAAGAAGTGTAATCGAGAAACACATCACAATGAAACACTTCAATGCAGTAATTGCGATAAATTTGTTCCTTGTTATGGCCATAGTCTGTAGAAGAATAGTCTGGAAGCCTTTTGTTTCATTTCAAAGCTATATGAGTGGGCAGTAAAGAAGGTCCAAAAATATCTTTATCTAATGATATGAAATTTATTAAAATATCTTCTTATTATATATATCTTTATATCTTCATATGACAAATGAATAAACTGATATAAATCAAATTAGCTGCTGAAAAGAAACGTCTTTGCTCAGTAGCTCAAACTAAATAAGGAAGTGAAATATTTCAAGTATATTATATTAAGTATCATTGAATATTCAGATATTTACATACAAGCATTTGCGCTGAACCCGTTATCAAGTCAACAATCATCAATCATTAAGGTATTATCAAGTCATCAAATTTTTTTCAGTTGCACATTCATGATAATTTAGACTAAATAGCGAAAGAACCAAAGTTTTGTGCTCCGTGACAGTTAAAAGAAGTTAACAAAGACGTAAAACAAAAGGCTTCCAGATCATTCCTTCTGTTGACTATGTTTTGACCAGATTTGTGTTTTGACAACCGTGACAATCATTCAAGTACATTCCAGTAAAGTAAACTGGTATCTCTTACTTATTGTGAGGTCATCAGTTTTTTAGTAAGGTCCCCGCCTGTAAGAAAACGCCAGTTATATAACAAGGCTGCCCAGTTTCTTGTACAAAATGAATAATTTCATGATCAAATGTAGATCACCGCCCATGGGAACAGCATAAAACTTCAGTTACTGAAACAAAGATTTTAGCGAGGGGCAAGCAGTATGTGACTTGTCCCTCAACTAAGAAATAATATGATATTAGAGATTAGGCTAGGTCAGGCGTTAGTTGAAAATAATGGAATGTTACCATAGATGAATTGATGACGCATGGTTGACTCTGAGAAAGTTGGAAAATGATATTACAATAACAGAGTGAGTAAGTTAGGCTGTGACGCAGAGAACTTTGAAAAGTAAAAAGTTGAGAAAGAAAGTTCTGAGAGCAAATGAATGAGCAGGATAACGTAGGCCTAAGAACTGATTGTAGAATGTCTAAATCCACTACAAGATCCTCTCAAGATTCCAAAGATGAAAACCACCAACTATGGTATTGAATCTTTATGTCATCAGGGACCAAAGATAAGAAATTCTCTACCTGAAGAAATAAGAGATTCTAAAACATCAAACATTGTAAAAACCTCATCAAACATTGACTTTTTGAAAATCAGTGCGAATGTTCTTTTTAGAATAACTGAATCAATGCGATCCCTTGGTTGTTGTATGTTAGTATCAATATGTGTCTCGCACTATTGTATAAACAAGCATTAAACCAATTATATCATCATATTCAGTGCTTAAGGTGGCTACTCTTTGAAAGTCATCATATGATCAATTAGAAGGCTGCTGTTTCTTGTATATTTATATCTTACAGGCGGGACTTACTTTAGTGGAGCAGCGAAGATATATACATTCTTTTAATATATTCTCTAGTGTGTCGTTGTACAAGAAAAGTGCTCAATGCCATAGACAGAGCAGGATAGATATCCGAACAAAGACAAACAAGTATATACCGTTACTTCAAGTTTCTTGCTCACGCAATCATCAGACGGTTATGAATACAAAATGAATATCTACTAACAATAAACTATATGAAATAACGGTTCTTTCATATAGTTTATTGTTAGTAGATATTCATTTTGTATTCATAACCGTCTGATGATTGCGTGAGCAAGAAACTTGAAGTAACGGTATATACTTGTTTGTCTTTGTTCGGATATCTACATTCTTTTAATCCAATGTTATGAATTTTGGCGCATATAGAATATATAAATTTCTGAAACTTCAATTTTGGTATACAATTATGCTGCAGTCAGTGGCGTGCTGGGAGCAAAACAGGGCTTGGGAAAAATTAAGTTAAGGGCCAATCAATGGTGATGTCATAACGATAGAAGGGCCCACAAACAAGCTATTTTTAGGGGCCCACCAGGACATTTCCCAATACCTGGCTGTAGTAGAAGGTGACACAAATGAAATACGCAAACATTTAGAACTTTAATGTTTGTATACAATGCGGTAGCTAAAATGTACTAGCTGATTGATTCAACCAAACAATCACACAATAAAAGCGATTCAACAAATCTAAACAAAACTACTGTGGCATTTACATGACAGATTAGGAAAGAAGTCAATCAACATATCATACCGAATTCGTGAAAGTTTTTCCTCGCTGTAAATGCTAAAGTTTGAATCTGCTAACGTTTCCAATCTAGGTTCATCTAAAGTAATGGGTATCATACCTAAGTGCTTTTCAAATGGTTTTCAAACACACATTGGTGCAACATCGAAAAGGCTGAATTATCTAAGAACACAGCAGTTAAATATTCTACATTCATACGGTTGTGTTTGTTTATAGCTATTGTGTTCATAAATGCATTATTCATTTGGTTTTTGCTGATTTGCAGGAGTTAGTGCTTTGCTAGACACAGTTAGCCTCTTCATCGCTTTCCCAGTTCTATAGATAAAACAGGCCCGGCAGAAGCTCTCCAGAGTTCGTCCGGTTCAAGCCAGATTTTTGGGGCCCAGGGGCACACCCCACAAAAATTTAAAAATTTAGGCTCTAACAGATGCTATTTGGTGAATTTTTCGGAAGTAATAAACGCAAAAACGAACCAAAAGCTAATCGTAAAAATCTGATGTTTCAAAAGGCAATATTATTTTTGACAAAAGGAGTGTTTTGGCCCAAAGGTTGGTCCAGCCAACTTATGCAAGTTTGACTTTACAATAGCTGTGCTAGAGCCCGTGCACACGCCTGTTTGTGTTTCCTAAGAGAACCTTTGCGATTAAATGTTTTGTCACAATGGACACATTGGAACGGTCGCTCCCCCGTATGAATGCGTATATGTTCTTCTAAAGTGCTGTAATCCGAGTAAGACTTGTCACACATTGTACAATGAAACGCCTTTACTCCAGTGTGCACAATTTTATGTCTGGCAAGGTTAGATGTAGTACTAAAAGATCGTTCACATATGGCACAAATAAACGGTTTCTCGCCAGTATGTATTCGCTGGTGCTCCACCAGATGATGGGACCTGCCGAAACATCGACCACAGGTGCCACATTGATACGGTTTTACACCTCTGTGTATCCGCTCGTGCCTTTTCAAATGCTCTAATCGCTTGAACCGTTTGAGACAACTGCTGCATGGGAAAGGCCTGGCTATTTCGGGGTCACATACATGCGCAGTTAACAAATGTTCTTCTTGAAATGTCGCCTGACAGGTACCGCAATTGTAGGCCTGAGTTGGCATCCAGACCTCTTCATGATGTTCAACTGGCTGCGGAAATTCTTGATTATCGATCTCCAAGTATTCTGCCTCTTTCATGATTTCTTGATCATCATCACTCGAAGGATCAACATCTGTTGTGGGGTCTAACACGGCCACAAGTTGTTGAGGTCCGCTTGAATCTGGATGGACAACAGTGGCAACAATATTGATATTTGATTGGTTTTCAACACCCTGTAAACCATGTGATTCATCACAGCATAATAAGACAACAGCCAGATTTTTCATAACTTGACCCTTGTAATGGACGGCAAAGTTTTCATCAACCTTGACATCTGAATCCCTGTTCTGGAACCTAAAGAAACCATTCCCGTTGTAACTTTCAACAATCTTTGTAACTTGTTCGATCAATGTATAAATGTTTTCTTGTTTCTCTCCGTTTGATGGTTGCGTAAGATTTTCAATTTTCTGGACATCCATGATTGATTCTTTAAGGAGACTTCACACCTTTCTAAAAGAATAAAAAGGACTTAAGAAAATTTAATATGTCAAATGACATGACTCAAGAAGAACAAAAGTTGATGTCTTGCACCTCAGAACTCCACCACTAAACTATTATTGCAACCAAACAATTGAGAATAAGTGTAAAAACAAAAACAAGAACCCAGGGTGCATTCCATGTAGTCTACGCCAGAGATCTCCGGCGTAGGGTGCATTCCATGTAGTCTACGCCAGAGATCTCCGGCGTGGACTTTGGATATAGCAATAGGTCACATGTTATTTCTATTGTTCTTTGGTGTATTGGCGTAATGTCTCCGGTGTGGACTTAACATGGAATGCACCCTGGACTAGAACAACAACACATGATAACTATTTAAGCTTTTATGCCACTAATTGGAGTTTTTGGTTGTAAAGAGAACAAAAATGAAAGCTGACACACAGGGGCGGCGGAGAGGGGTATTCAAGGTATTCACTGAATACCTAAATATTTTCAATAAAGAAGTAAAAAAAACGATTTTTGTTCGTTTGAAAATCTCGAGAAAGGAAATAGACTGCGGAGGAGAAAACATCCCATGAAGTGATGTCATAATAGCAAAACACGAACAAAACAATTAATAATATTTGTTTTTGCCTTTGCTTTAAAAAGAACGAACATAAGGTCGGGAATGAGCTGTTAATCCATCGCAAATTCTTTCTTTGTTAATTCGATAGGTGTTGAATTTCTGAGGTGGTTCTCTGTAAGGTATTCAATTTTGATTCTGAATACTAAAACTTCCTTTTCTCGAGAAAGTGACGTCAGTACCTATTGTTTTCCACCCTCTGAAAAGCACAGCACAGCAGAGAGATGGTATTCATTTCTCATTCTGAATACCCCCGCTGAATACTCACGAGAATAAGTTGGTTATTTCGAGTTTATCACATATTTTACTCTAAGTTAATGGAATGCATGCTTGGGGCAGTATTGCTGAGGGGTTGCAGATAGTTTCTAACGTTAAGGACATGACAAGAAGATCATTAAACCATGAACAACGTCTCCGTTCGAAAAATGACGGGCAACCTTGCCTTTCAGTAAGATATAATAACAAAACTTAACAACTTCACAATTTTTAATTCATGGGAATCATTATTTTTGTGAAATTGTTAAAAATAAAATATTTTGAGTAGGAGTATAAGAATTCAAGGCAAATTCATTCATTTTTTGCTTTTTTGAACTAAGTTTGTCGACGGTAATATTTGCCTCTAAGAGCCCCTGTCCGTGTTCTAGTATTCAAAACAAAGTTTCAATACTACAAATTTCATACGGCTTCAAAGGGCAAATAGCCGCGAAGACGGGATTCACTATCGGCCCTGACTCTAATTGATTGATAAGAAGCCTGCAGACGACAAAACATTATTTTGTGATCCAAATTTATAAGAAAGCTTTAGTTATAACGAAATGGTGTTCTTTTATTAAAACTGAGGTGAAAATTAAAAGGCTCATTCTTTGTGACGCAAAATAGACTATACTGCCTGAGGAAAGGGGCGTGGTCGACAAGGGTGTGGCCTCAATTTTTTTTTTTTGAATACCTGTTTTCTCAACCTCCCAGCCGCCCCTGCTGACACATTGTTCTATTTCACATTACACCCTTTTTGTATAAGGAACAGTTTATAAGGAACCTAGAACTAGGATTTTTTGTGAAATACAATGGATTCTTTTGTTCTATTGTTTACTGTAACAATAGAGAGCAATAGAAAATCAAAGGAACTTTTATTACTAGGCCTTGCAGTAGGTTTCTTATAAAAGGGTCATAAGAATGGATCATGCGTTTGAATGGCGTTTAATGTGTCCTTTGTCAGGTTTTCAATTTATACTAATGACACATGAAGTATCTAGGTTCTATTTGACACTGATAACACGGTTTTTGTAGTTTGTGTCTTGGCTATTTTGCAGAAAGATTGAGACAGCGTTGTGAGACAAAGGAAAGAGTCCTAACCTTATATTGTACGACTCCTGGTCTGGGTCTTGGATTGTATAGGAACCTAAATCCAGTAGTTATTCCCAAAATTGAGTTGAAATTACTTACATTCCTGCTCAGTTTGATGCTGAGAGCTGAAACCAATGAGAGAGACTCTCCTTCACAGCGAGAACACAAAAACATAAGTAGGCCTATTTACATGCACAACAACGACAATGAAATGACCATTTGTTATGAGGGTTGACCATGCAGAGTATGCATCAGAGCCAGCTAGAAAATATGAACTTTAGGGACAAACAAATTATTCAAGACGATTTTTAACCACACTCAATCAATAGATACAGTATGTATCATTCTTCAAGTCAATTCATAATCGGAACTGATTATTATTTGTGCTGCAGTGCCGGTTAGCACTGACGAGAAATTGTTTGGGTAATTTATTCTCTGGCTTCTGAAGAGTTGTGTAAAGGTTGGGTAAATGCAAAAATTCATCAACATTTTATTTCTCTTCATTTGGCAGACAGTAAGTACAAAATATGAATATGAACAAATTGATATAAACAAATTGCATTTTTATTCAAAAATTAACCATGCTTGTCTTAAACGTTTCGATAAAATTTTCATCAGCATCAGTAACTGTTATGACTTTATCAGTAACTGTTATCAGTACAGTTACTGATGAAGATTTTATCTAAACGTTTAAGACAAGCATGGTTTATTTTTGAATTTATCTATTAGAATTTTATAAACTTGGTTTATAAAAAAGGCTCTCGTATTATTAATTGCATTTTTATGTCATTTAGTGCAGAATCTACTCTGGAATAATCTCAAATTAGAATTTTATCTTCTTAAATTTGGCATTTGGTAGCCTTCATATCATCTGACTTTCAAACCTCAACAGACCACTCTGTCAGACCATAATCGGAGTAACTTCCAGGAGACACCCACTTCTAATTAGTGGGGGTTTATAGTGCAAACCATTCAACAACACTACATTTTGGTAAGACCAACTATGCTCTGTTAATATACCTATTATATTGTCCGTTTATCTGTCTTACTACAGTTTTAGTGTAAAAGTCTCTTAGTTTTCAGGTTTTCAGCTACTCTTTATTTAACAGAGTCCCAATTTCATCGAAGTTAGGCATGGAATCTTCTTCTGATCTTTTCCTCCAGGAATAAATTCGCTTGATAGAAGGCCTAACTCGGCAAGGCCTAGTCCTATCTTCTTTTCCTTCCCCTCTCCTTTTTGTTGTTATGCGGTGTCTTTTTGGTCTGAGATCTTGCGCCATTTCCATCATCTGTACTCCCTACTTCTGGGCCTATCTCATGCTCAAGCTGCGAAACATTTTCTGAGGGAAATACCACGATCGCAAGGATACATATCAGTTGAAAAATGGCTCCAAAAAACAAGCCATATTTCATCACAACATCCATCACAACAACGCTAGAATCGTCCGCCATTTTCAACGATTGTTATTAACAGCGAACAGCGTTGGTTAATGTAAAAAGGTTGCCAGATGCTAGTTAGCCTGCCAAGCCAGATGGATAATGAAATAAAGCCAGAAGCCAGATTAATTAAGCCAAAATTGAATTCGAGGCTATAGAACAAAGGAATGTTCTTTAAACTGAAACGAGGCTGTTGTGGTGATCAGTTATCAGTAACCCAAAAATTTCGATGACCAGATCTATCCCCCTTCATTTTTGTAACGTTTGGTCTTATCCTTCCACACTTCTTGTTCTTAATGATTTGATAGCATACTAAAGATGTCCAATCTAGCAGAAGACTTTTGATTAACAGCAATTTTTTTGCCAGGTTCTCGGCAAGTGTTTGGACTGTGAGAAATTTTCCCCGGCGGGTCAACTCTTGGGGTCCAAGTGTAACCATGCTTGTCTGGCAACTTTTAAAGTTGACCCTTTTCTCTGATTTTGGATGAAAAACTCAACCCCTTTCACGGGCTTTTCTCTGAAAAATTTGGAAAATATTACCCCTTTTTACAGGATTTCTCTGACAGACCTTTAAGATAGTGCTTATCAAGCAGGATGATAAATATCTAGGTAAACACACATATCAAAGCTTAGATAATGCTATCAATTTGTAAATGTGTGATACCTGAGTTATAGATTACTGGCAAGCAATCTAAAGCATATTGAGCAAACATAACCATTTATTGACAAAATTTTAACATAACACAATTAGTATGACTGTGTACTTGCAGTTAAGGGAGCTGTCATTTCAAATGCTGGGGACAGGGGTGGATAAATTTTTCTTATGAATAGGATAATTCTCTGACCCCATTTGCTAAGTTGAGATAGCAAAAGATTTTATACCCGATTATTGAGTCATTGATCTTGGATTTACATGAAAAACTTAAACCACTAATAAGGGATACAATCTGAACATAGAATAAAGTGAAGTGAACTGGAACAGTTGAAACAGTCACCAAAAAGAGAATCTTCATCAACTATTTCAAGTAACTTCTTGCCTGATGAACACGGCAGAAACATGTAACTTCTCCAAAAAATATCTTCTTATTTCAGGTTAAAATATATTTCAAGAAATTTCATGCCTCATCAGACATTTTGTTATTTTACCAAAAAAGTTTGTGACCCAATAATGAAATAAGCAAGGCTAAAACTTTTTGTAGCTCTCCAACAATTCTTCCACCACTGTACCCAGGTTTAAAAATGACCGTCCTCTAACCAAATATACTGAGTTAATTTAACAAAAATTTAGGCCTACCTTAATGAATGTAACATTAAAATTGGGAAATCGAATATTTTGTTCATCAAATCACAAAACAAATCAATTGTTGGACCTAATAAGTTGCCAAACGTTTATGATCTATATCCAACACCTGTTGGTGAATCTGACTTCAGTTGGTAATGAACCATACGGTAATTTAGGCATGTATTTGAGTCGTTCCTGTTTTGCAACCAGAAAAGCAAAACTTCGCTTCTTTCCCACTGCCATCTTGCGTAAACAGCAACAACAACTACACCACCAGGGGCAGTTAGGCCCAAAAACCATACATAGGCAGACGGTGTATAAAAGGACAGAGAATGATACGAATGACAAAACAAAGCATCCAATGATCATTTGCTTTAAATTATTCAACCTTCAATGGAATTGGATTTGCAGCGAACATATAAAGCACACCAGAGGATAATGGATGGACAATCTTTGAAGAAGAAAAGATGTTGAATTCAAAACTAATTGATAGAAATTTTGGCAAACTTCACATGTACTTTGCATGATTTGCAATAATCAATAGTCTAGTGAAACAAAATTACAGTGACGTTCCTCTGACTGATCAGCATCAATCAAGCATCAGGCAAATCCATTGATGAAGTTATTGTATGCTGCATGTACTTGCTGATGTTATATGAACAGATGAATATGTTTCCTTGACACTGGAATAATAGGCTACAATATTGTAAAACTTCTGTGGAAGACAGACCCCTACTTCTACTTTTACATTGGTAACTGACAGCTTCTTTGGAGAAGGTTATATCAATGGAGTGATGATTATTTGCATACTAATCTGTGGTTCTAATGTCAAATTGTTTGCGTTCTATATTCAACTTCCAATAGCTTGACAATTAGTAGTTCTAAAGGAGATAGAATTGGTTTCTGCAACTTGTCTTTGAGTGCATCAACATCAATCTGCATTAGCTACAAATTCCCAAGGATCTCTCCAGTGTTCTCCATGCAGACCTCTCCATTCATGAGAGGTATGAAAAAGACTTCAAAAATTTGTTAAAACAAGAATTCTCAAGAATTTCCTAGGAATGCTTAGGCAAGACAACAGTGGTGTTAATGCATGTAAGACCTGTATTTTTCAAAAGATACCATCACCTGACTATAGTTGATATTAAAGTTGTTATTGGTGTCTAGTGACTTTTTCATTCAACAAATGCAAATGCTGGAAATATATTTTTACCCCTTATTTTGAAAATCTAGGATTTTTGTCCAAAAAGCTACCCTTTTTCTTGGTTTCTCTGTCCTAGATTTGCTAAAAATTTCCCCCCCTTTCTCAGAGATTTTATAGACGTGCATGGTTACACTTGGACCCCAAGAGTTGACCCGCCGGGAAATTTTCAACAAAAAGCCAGATTAAGCCAAGTTTTAAAAAACTTTTTTTCTTAAAAAAGCCAGAGTCGTGAAATTTGGCTTAGAAAGAGCCAATATGGCAAACCTGATACAGGTGCACTTTAGGCCTTTAGGGTGTTGGGCTTACTTACGAAAAAATATTTAATTGAGTCGTTTGTTTTCATTTGTTTCCCCCTTACCAACTAACCCTGGCCCTAACTCTAAAACCCTAACTCTAAACCCAACCCTACCCTAACCTTAACCCATTAAACTCTACATGCTGCCTCACCGTGGATAAGCCTGGAGTTTTGAACACATTAAAGGTTACTGTGCTAATTTTTTGTCCTGGTTTAGGACAATGGTTAGCGCGCTCGCTCGTGTCCGCAAAAACTCGGGTTCGAGACCCGAAGGAGGCATATGTCAATTGCAGTAGCCTACTCTGGTATTATATAATTATCCGTGTTAGACCATGCCTTATGAATTGAACGCTTAGTGCACACAAACATTCAAGTATTTGCGAAATTTCGCGAATCTTTTACTTCGTCAAGAGCCCGATAACGAAATTCCTCCAATCGCGAAATTTTAACGCCTTTTCTTGATTGGCTGAATTTCTTGCGTGAAAATAGTGCGGCCTCGTTCACAATACTTTGCGACAATACGAGGACATTGGGGGCGCTGTTTGCTGAGTTTAATGAATCGAAGAAGCTGCGTGCACGGTTGGAGCTGTTGTGGAACATAAATTCAACCTTCTGTTGCTTCCTCTCCTTCTCTCAAAGTCAAGTGGTTGCTTACTAAGAGGTGTTTGCCAAAATGTGGAGCTCGAAAGCTAGGAGGTCTCTCTTTTGTGCGAGAAATCTGGACAAGATAAAAGCTTTTACTGCAGATGGAAAAATGCCTAGGCCCACAAACTTTAGGGTCCTATCCTCAAGTCAGGCTTGTCACAACAGTACTAAAGTTGAAGACTCTAAGATTTTAGCATTAAGGAGGGAAGATATAAACGTCTGGGAGCGTCGTGCCCCAATTTCCCCGCATCATGTGAAAGTATTGAAAGAAAAGGGGATAACAACACTTGTACAGCCTTCCACCCGTCGTGCTTACACCATGCAGGAGTACGAACATGCTGGAGCGCATATTACTGAAGACCTCAGTCCTGCAACGCTCATTGTTGGAGTTAAACAAGTTCCGATTGATATCTTGATGCCGGACAAGACTTATGCGTTTTTCTCCCATACCATAAAGGCACAAGAAGCCAATATGCCTCTACTGGATACAATGCTAGCAAGGGTAATGTATCGTTTAACAGTGTCATGATTTTACTAGGTGCTCAACTACCTTCCTCATCTGCTTTCTTAACATGCTTTCTAATGAGTTGCCACATTTATGGGTATTAGATCTACTGTTCTTTTTGGTTTACGCATGCGCAAAATGTGTCAGACTTTGGCAGACTTAAAGCCTATTTTCAAATAAAACAAATCAGAGAAAAAACAACCTCAGAGTTTGAAACAATATTTTTTACGACCAACTAACTCAGGAAGACTTCCAACATTCAGATAAAAACTACATGCGCAGCGAGGTGTTAAGAATTGTAAGAATGTAAATTAAGTGAACATATAATAGTCTTTGTTTTTATTGTGCCTGTCAACAATGTGTAAACGCAACTCATGAACCATGAACAGAATCATAGTGGTTTCTAACAAAATGCGTATAAAAGAATTTAGAACAAATAGTGAATGGAAGTTAGCATACAGGTGCCGTCTGAATAGCCTTAACGTTTATCTGAATCTAGGTTGGAAATTTTTTATAAATGAGATTAATTTCAGCGACTGATTCTTGGATTAGGGAGGTGATAGTGTAAGTTTCCTTGGAGAATGAAAGCTCTGAAATGACAAAGATTTTGGGAGGTTTACTGTTCCCCTTTTTGTATTCTTAATTCTGATCAGAGAGAATGATAAGAAACATGCCCAGAAAGCATATTTTACTACTAAGCCTGTTTGACAAAAATCATGGGCCAGTTTGTAAACTCTGCTCCAATCCAAGAGTTCACAGGGAAAAAAGGCAATTATCGACTGAGTTTTAGGAGCAGTGCTTACTTGTACAGAGTAAGAGTTGGACATTTTTTATACCAGAAACCGATTTCCTTGGTTTGATTTGTTCTTAGCAGACTTAAAAAGCAAGGTACACCAGTTAAAATTTACACCAGTTAAGATTTTTTGTATCGCCGCAGTCTGCATGCTCTGCATACTGGATTATTGATTATTGGCACCAAATGAGTTCTTGAATCAACCAAACAGGAAAAGTCATGTGGTCTTTCTTTCCATTTTTACTCACTACTGTGCAGCAAATTACTGAATTAAGGTTGATAAGGTTCTACTCTGACAAGGAGATGCCTCACCAGAAAGAGAACAAAGCCTTTACAATTTTTTTAGCCAGAGCTAGCTTGAAATGATGGGCCAATTAGGAAAGAGGTGAATGAAATATGTGTGGAGAAATAATAGAAATTACCACTTTTGGTCCAATGAGAGAAAAAATGAATTTACCGTAAGAGTTCTAGAGGGGAAATGATCGCTGAAAAATAATTCTTGAAGAATCACACCAACACAAATTTTGTCATAGTCTAACTGTCCAAAAAAATGATTTGCTTAGCTTGGACTGCTGGAAACTGCTTTCCCTTTGTTTCTTACCCCTTCATGAGTGTTTGGCTATGGAATTTAACAAAGAAAGGTTAGGAATTCTCATACTTTCATGATTTCCTTATTATCAAGATGATAAGCTGACATTTATTGATTAGAGCATTAGGACAAAAGTCCCTATTGATTCTGACCATGAATACGTTTTTTATAGAATATTCAAATCATTGACTATGAGCGAATGGTTGATGATCAAGGCAGAAGAGTCGCAGCCTTTGGAAAGTTTGCTGGAGTGGCAGGTATTTATTATTAGTTAAATTTTATTCATGAAGATTACAAATGATTAATATCTAATGTGCCTTTCATAGTGGCAAATGACTATTTTCAGCAAATTTCTGCCATGCATTAAACTTGCAAACTATCATATAGCAAATATTTACCAACAAATTAGAAAGAAGTGCAAGAATGCCCCTTAGAAGATCCATTCTGAAATTCTTTATAAAGTGAAAACTGGACAAAATTTATGGTTTACATTTAGATGACTTTATCATTTAGGCCTGCTGACAGATTTGTTCGCGTTTTCAAGATCTATTCAAGCCGTTTTAACAGTCCCTGCATGGTCCCCTGTTAGATGGTTTATAAAACTTGAGAATTCAAGCTAATTCTTTGAATAATAAAGATCTCATAGTGAGGCACATGGTTGTATGAACTCTAGATTTGCCTAGGAGTCAAGGGTCAACATATTCCGTAACACGGTGATTGGAAGTCGCAGGCACATAAGTTTCTTGCAGTCACTTTTTGATATGTTTTGTAATTGCAAATGCGTGGATACATTTTCCTACAATAGACATTCTGGTTTTAAAGGACACATTGCAGGCACAGTTTCCTACAAGTTATTTTGGCTGAAGGCACACAAAGAAGCTCCTGCTAGGAGTTCTTCCTTGCCTTCTTGACTTGGAAGTGATTTATTGAAGTTTACATATGTTTATTGTATCTTATCTTTTCAGGTATGATAAATATACTACACGGTTTGGGACTTAGACTACTTGCTCTTGGTCATCATACCCCTTTCATGGTAACTTTGTTTGTCTTCATACATATTTGTTATCCACATAATTTTCAAAAAGTTTAGAAGACCTCATCAAAGAGTTTTAGTTGAATAAGAATATCTCATATCTTTTGTACTATCTGGTTATTATTCTAACTCCTTTACACTTGGGTTGCTTTTTAATTGAAATGATTTTGGAAATAATGTTGGAAAATTACTTTCTTTGTCAACACCCCAATAATAATACTGTTTATCACTTTAAGTAAAAATGTATTTATTTGACCTACTAGCCTGCAAAGGAGAGCATTGTAATTGCCATGCTTGTCTAAATTAGGAGAGTCAGGCAGTGTGGGGTTTCATATTTCACTCACATAGAACAATAGATAGACCTAGCAGATAGAACAATACATCTAGACCTTTGACTTTTGGATTGCATATTAGCTATCCAACCAATAGCTTCTATGCATGTCAATATTTCAATCCTCTAGGTAATCCCTATCTAATGCATGTGGCTCTTCCTATTTTTCTCAGTCTTTAGGTCTTGTCCTATCTGTTAGGCAGCTATTCTGCAGCACGCCATTGCAATTTGATGGAATATTTTTCCCCATACTGGCCTTTTTCCTGACTTTCCTAGTTTAGAGCCCAGTGGTCTTATTTACAGCTGGGATCTATTTCCAGCAGAGACCTTATTTTGTTTAACGTCCCTTCAATAGAACGGTAGAGTGAATGGTTTAGTCAGCAGCTCCAATGTAAGCCATCCAGATGTTAAATTACCAAATGTAACTTTAGCTGCACTTAGAAAATGCTAAAGCAGTTTGGCCATTCATCCCACTTTCAACTTTAGTGCCAGCAATCTAACTAACGTGTCATGGCATTTCATTAGTGGGTTGTTTTGTCAGACAGCTCCGATGTAAGCCATCTAGATGTTGACCTCAACTTACCAAACTTAACTTCAGTACATAGCAAATGCTAAGCAGCTTGTACACTCACCCTACTTTCAATTTTACAGCAATTTGTTTTATGATATATGGCATTTAATTTGTAGTACGTTGGTGCAACCCACAATTACAAAAACAGCAGACAAGCCAAGCTGGCCATTTATGAACTGGGAGAGGACATCAAGGCTGGAAAACTGCCTGCTCACTTTGGACCTCTTACTTTCGTTTTCACCGGATCTGGTAATGTCTCACAGGTATGTACTCAATTATCATGTTTTTAATCTATGAATTTTCAGAATTCTTACTTTGTTTGAGTTCATCCCTATCAGTTAAGCTGTGAAGAAAAGAGAAAGGAAGCTTGTAAAATAATGCGCTGTTTGGTCAAAAAATTTGTTTCTTGAGATGACAAAAGCAGGTTTTAGCAGGCTTTAACAGGTTCCTTGAGATGACCATAGTAGGCACCGCCCTCGGTCCCCCGTCTTTCACATTACCCCCCCACTTCTTGGCGGCTGGCGCCGCCACTGATTGTAAGTTGTCACAACAGTGATGGCCAAGTGTTCGGTTCATACAATAATTGATGTAGTTAGTTGGTGTGTTTGCCTACCAAATCATTGGTCTCAACTATGATCGTAAACAAGTTTTCTAGATCTTTTCCCTGTTTGAGTCTCTGCCCTTTTGATAACAGCATTGAAAACGTTAAGTATTGAATCATGGCACGACAGATTGGACAAAGTAAGGTCTAAAGTTTTATTGATAAATACTACTTAATCTAAGGGTACCAATTCATATGCTGGTTATCATTGTAATTTACAAAATCTCAAAGCATCAGGAAAACTGTTCAAAGGCACCGTAAACCAAACCCAGAAAACACAGCAAATAAACCAAAGGTTTTAGTAACACAAATGTGGTTTGCTAGAAAATAGATTTCAAAATAAATAACTACAGAATGCAAATATAAGAAACTCTTCGACGTAAAAAGCAACAATGTTATTAACGACAAATGATATAAAGGGCAAAACGTAGTTAATATTTTTAGTATCTGAATAGATCTAACTTGAGAAGAGAGTGCCTATCCTGGCTGTAGTGCTCAATATACATTAGTTTCGAGCAGTTATAAGGCAGAATAAACGCGTTAAAAAGCAGACATGAACTTCTGTTACTCTGAGTTTCGTGGTTACGTACTCATCAGGCAGACTTTACCATAGACAGCCTTGGTATAGTCTGTCTGACTCGGAGTAACAGAAGGACATGTCTGTTTTTTAACGCGCTCATTCTGCCTTAGTATCTGAATAGATCAATACAGTGGAATCAATGACTAAACTTACAGACTGCTTATCCTAGCGACCAAACTTTGTTTACAAACAGCAGCAGTGACACGCCTGCCAAGCTTTCTCCCCTTTGCCTCAATAAATTGCTGCTATTTATGTTGAGGCGAAAGTCCCAAAGGAAGAACTAAAAAGTGTTCAACAATGCCTAAAACAGTCCCATGCGTAAATATTAGATAAACAAAGCGTTTGTATTCAGTTCAGTAACTCCATTGTTAACAAATCAAAAATCAATTATTAGCACGATGAGACGAAGTAGCAGGCCTAGAGTTTCATTGATTAGTACTACTTTACCTAAGGGTACTAATTCATATGCTGGTTATCAAAATGTGATCAAGAAGCCCAATATGCTTACTCATCTTTTACTACCATGACCATGTAGCATCTTGTAAGCATTGTGTTTATTGGGGGGGGGGGGGGGGGGGGCTGATTTTGGAGCCATCTTTACAAGCTGTACTGGTTACTTTAACAGTGTGCTGGCGAGAGCTAAGATTAATCACTCTTATCAGAAGAAAAGGCCTGCTGACTTTTAACCTTCTCTTATATATAATGTTTTTATTTCAGGGTGCACAGGAGATGTTTAAAGAGCTTCCTCACGTATTTGTCGAGCCACATGAATTAAAGTATGCTGCTGAAAAATATGGTATTCATGAAGTTTCAGTTTTCAAATTAAGATTTCTTATTCAGAATATTGTGGTAAATCTGATCTAAGGGAGAAAGATGGAAAATACAAAAGCTTTTTGTCTGACACTCATTAGAGTAATAAGGCAGAAAGAGAGTAAAAATGAAGGCTAATGATTTTCACTCAGTGGTAGCTAATTTTGACTGTTATTAAAGTTAAAAATTGGATTTAGAGGTGCTATAGCCTAGGGTATGAAAACTTGTTAAGTTTTATTTTTTACTGAAAAACTTTTTACTGATTCTTTCTGAAAAACTACTCTGATGAGTGTCAGACGCAAAAATTCAGTAGCTATTATGTTTAACTATATTTCCCATTTTCCTTACCATCTTTAAGTTCTTTACCAATCAAATACTGTTTTGAGGTATTACTCTGATGAGTGTCAGACTCAAAGCCTCAGTAGCTATTAAGTTTTGCTATGTTTCCGATTTTTCTTGTCATCCTCAAGTTCCGTACCGATCAAAGACTGTTCTTACTTACTACTTTGATGAGTTTCAGAAGAGATGCTTTTAGTAATTATTATGTTCCATTTTTTATCTGATTTTTCTCGCTAGAACCACTCTGCTTCAGAATATCAAAGTCACTCAATATTTCATGAGAAAAGTCTTTTTGCATTAACTTGAGTTGAATTTTGTAGAACTTTTAGGAAGATTAGTCTTTAAGGCTAATTAGGGTTATTCCCTATCAATAAAGTTGATTTACTAATTTTCAATTTCAATTTGTACTTTAATTACAACTAATTCAACTTTATTCCTAATGCATAGATCATCGAACATTGGTTTACACAGAAGTCAGCAGAAATGATTATCTTGTTCCAAAGCTGGGTGGAAAGTTTGATGCAAATGAATTCGAAGAGCACCCAGAGAGATATCGATCAACTTTTGCGGATGAGGTATTTTTTTACTTAATCTGCTTTTCACTTAGCAAGCAAATAGCTGCAAAAAAACTTTTGACCCAAATAGGCTTCAGTACTGGAGGCTGAGCCTGCAAAAATTTGAAATTCATGGTAATGTTTGTAGTTAGCTTGAAATAACCTGGAAAGCACACAGCGGATGTCATAACTTGCAGCTCCACTCTGCTTTACGAACAGAGTCAATCACATTCCATTGTTTGTTACAATTTTGTATGGGCCATAAAAGTTTATTTGCAAGCTTGCATTATGAGAATGAAGTATGTTGAAAATGGGGCGATGTACGCTGCAGCAAAAGTAAGCTTTTGAGCGCATTTAAGAGATTAAACCGTTTCCGGCCAAGTGTAGCTTGGTCATTTCGGGCAGTTTTGATGATAGTAGAGTGTAGATATACACTAATTAGCAGAAAAGAAACAGGACACTGAACGTTCATCTCGACAAGCCTGTTTCGTGATTTCTCACTCATCAGGAGATATACTAAGTGAGAAATCACGAAACAGGCTTGTCGAGATGAACGTGTAGTTTCCTGTTTCTTTTCATCCTTGCATTATGTTGTTGACGCATCCAGGGGAAAAGGTCAAACGAAAAGTGGAAAATAGAGTGAGAAGGACATTGATCGATTTACTGCTTATGTACTTACAGACGTCTCCTTCTATAAATTGCAAAACGCAGATAGAGGGACGCTTTCAAAGTCATTGCTGTTTACAAGATATTAGAAATACGCCTTGCAACAGCAAACTAGACTACGTACATTTAAGAAGGACCTACAGCACGAGGTTTAGACCAAAAATTTACATTTGTGTTCGGATAATAGTTTTGGCATGCTTTTTCAAAACAAGCCGGAAACAAGAACTTCGTGGTTGGGCAATAGACAGGGAATTTCCTGTAACTATCTAAGCACCTACCTAACCTTTGCTTTTATACTTGATTTCTACTAAATCGACCATGCTGATTCGAATAAGACTTTAAAACATTTTGGATTTTGACCGGAAGTGCCATTTTTGATGACGTCAATAGCTGTCATTTTTAGAACTGAAATCGCTTTAACTCTTCATGTGCAAGTGTGACGTGTTCGAAAGTAGTTTAGTTAGACAGCACTTGATCAGATCTTTCGATTGATGTATCATTTGTTGGATTTTAACAAAATCTTAGCAATTTCTATGACGTCACCGATCCAATGACGTCATATTTGGGCTATTTTTAGAATTGATTTATCTCGATTTTTTTCATCGATTTCAACTAAATCGACCACGCAGATTCCGAATTCGCAGTCGATGAACAATTAGTATGCACAGAAAAAGTTTTTTAGACCATGTAACTTCTCAATGGTTCGAAACAATGGGGATTATGACATGCCTAAAATACTTTTTTTGTACATGATAATTACTCGTCGACTGCAAATTCAAAATCTGCGTGGTCGATTGAATTTAAATCAATGAAAAAAATCGAGATAAATCAATTCTAAAAATAGCCCAAATATGACGTCATTGGATCGGTGACGTCATAGAAATTGCTAAGATTCTGTTAAAATCCAACAAATGATACATCAATCGAAAGATTTGATCAAGTGCTGTCTAACTAAACTACTTTCGAACACGTCAGACTTGCACATGAAGAGTTAAAGCGATTTCAGTTCTAAAAATGACAGTTATTGACGTCATCAAAAATGGCACTTCCGGTCAAAATCCAAAATGTTTTAAAGTCTTATTCGAATCAGCATGGTCGATTTAGTAGAAATCAAGTATAAAAGCAAAGGTTAGGTAGGTGCTTAGATAGTTACAGGAAATTCCCTGTCTACAAGCTTACTAATTACTTTCTCCAGCACCAGTGTACATCGCCCCAATGATCTTAACTTACTATGAAATGGTATATTGATGGTAGGTACAATTCTGGGCAAGTAACTTAGAAAACTTCAAATTTGCGACAATAATCCTGAAGCAACAATATGGTGGTGTAAAGTCTATTTGAATTTACTCTCGGCTTCTTGGCTGAGTAAACTGGTGAATGTGTCTGTTCGGTTCTAGTTACGAAAAGTGATTAAGCTTCTATTTATAATGATAATAATATAATAATAATAATCTCTTTGTTTACAGTTGATGAGAAGATAGATAATGTACATAATTAACTATGTGCAAGCCAATTTATACCAACTATTTACATACAAGAAATGGAAAAAAATACAATATAGATCTACAGATAGATCCATAGATCCATATAGTACTTACTTACTTACATATATTACAGCTACATTTGTCTCCATTCCAGGCTTTTATACCTTTGTTAAATCTGAATACGTTTTCAGCACTCTTTATTTAGGTACTGGCAATATAAGGTCCTAGTGTTGTTATTCTACTCATCTGCGTTCAAGTGTTCAATTGGAAAATGAGACACTAGCTGAATAGACAACCCCTTGATGTTGAGTTTGATGCACGTCTGGTTAGACCCCTTACCGTTAAGAATCTGTTGCTGGTTAATCTATTTGACACTCCAGGGAACTTCAACGGGCATGAAAAAGCACCCGACCGTGTGAACGCTGGTCGCAGGAAATGTTTTGATGTGAAATTCCTGCAGAAAACGTTTTAAAATTTCTTACTTTTTTCAAACCAACAACAGGAGCAAAGCATTATGTTATGTGTTTGTATTTAGGAATATTATGGCATATCATGAACCACTGGCATCAAGGTGATTTCACGATCGCAGGAAGAAAAAGGTTTTTTATGCCCTGCGCTTCAACTTCACATAGAATGATCATTGAAAATATAACTCAGATTCTGTTTTCACCTGTAGATTGCAGCGTATGCAAACGTGATAATCAATGGGGTTTACTGGGCACCGAAAAACCCCCGATTATTAACATATGAAGACGCGCTGATGCTGCTTGATTGTAAAAAAACCCAAGACAAGTATTCCGGCTGTCCTGAATTACCGCACAAGCTGTTGGCAATCTGTGATATTTCTTGCGACGTGGGCGTGAGTATATTTTCTACCTACAGGCAGGGTTTTTTAACGTGCAGTTCCACACATTTTGTGTTGTTCTAAACCCTTGTTGTGTAGTTCTAGAGAAAATATTGTAGAGTTCTAAATATTTTAGTGGTTAAGAATGACAAAAAAGGGATTATGATAACATCAATTAAGGCAATTTGCAGTAATCTAGATGCATCAAAATTCAAGTTTTCTCTTTCTTCGGCAGCAAACATGTTGTTGCCTCAAGAGGACATCAGGTTTGACGAAAGCTGATAGATATATCAATTTTGGTTCGAGCTGCTGAGTTTATCCTAAGCACGTTTACATAAGATCAGAATCAAATCATTACATTTAGTTTTAAACTTCACAAGGAAATTCAAAAACGAAGCTTCAAAGTCCTAATTTGTGATTGCTTTTTCTAGAAAAACACATTACGTAATTAGTTTGTCTTCTCTAAAATGTCACAAACAGGTAAAAATGTGCAGTTCTAGATTTTTTTCTTAAAAAAACTCTACCTATAGGTTCAGACCTATCACATAAGTGTGAGGAGAGAATTTGCCATCTCTCTTTAACGAGTTGTGGTCACAACGAGAGGAGAGACCAGGGTCACACTGCTCGATTAGTTTTCTTATTCTGTGAACCCTTTGCCGTTTGTGCACGAACCAATACCTTACGAAGATAGTAAGTGCTTTGGCCTACTCATCATCAACTTTGATAATGAATCTATTCTTAAAGAAAAACCTTTTTGCCATTTGTGATTTTTCTACCAAGATTGATGTTGGTACTTTTACAACTTTAAACGTGCAAGCATGACTTGTTGACTTGAAATTACTTTTGGAAAAAAGGAGCTTGTCAATTTTAGATCTAAAACGTTTTCATGTAAATGAGCCTTTTGGAAAAAATCCAGGCTGTTTACATATTAGGGTTCTTATATGCGATAAAGAACTGCATAAAGATCTTTCCAAGATCCAGAATTTAGCCAATTTTAGTGGTTTTGTTATTTTGCAGGGCTCAATTGAATTTATGAAAGAATGCACGACGATCGAATACCCATTTTCACTTTATGATATCAAAAATGGAACCAACCAGTTAGGGTGAGTTACATTATTAAGAATTCAAAATGCATTTATTTTTAAAACATTTACATTGTATTCTAATAGAAGTAACACACAAAGAATACAGCAAAATATTGTTCCTCAGATTTTCACGCTATTGCCATAACGCTTTTAAAATCACCCATGTATTAGTTTGATTAAGCTATCGCATACCATAGCACTAGTAAATTTTTCAAATATATTGTATTAAGTACCATAGAATATTATAATGATAATTAACCATGATGATGGTAATTATAAAAAAGAGACAAATGTATTTGAAGTACCAAGTAATATCATTGAAAAATAAACACTGACGTTTCAGGCGTATGCCCGTTATCAAAAAAGTCCGCTTTGATTGGTTCACTTTTTTGATAACGGGCATACGCCTGAAACGTCAGTGTTTATTTTTCAATGATATTACTTGGTACTTTAAATACAATTTGTCTCTTTTTTACTCTTACTAAAGTACCACATGCAACATATTACAATGATTGTAATGACTTTATGATAGTTATAATGATTGTTACTTATCATTATAATATTCTATTGTGCTTGATATAATTCATTTGAAATATTTACTTGTGTTCTTTATGTACCAAAACGCTTCTTTCAATATTTACTCATAGTACTAATACACGAAAACAACCCCAACCTTTTTTCTTTTTTTTCTTTTTTTTATGAAAAATGTATAAAAAAATTACAGCACTAAAACACACATAAGACATTAAAAGGACGATGCCCTGGGAAGCAAATCCATGACTATCCCAGGGCAGTAACATCAAATAATACTCCTCAACCCCATCATTTGCTGGGCACATAGGGCTTAAAGTGTCCATGATGAAATACTTAGTCTAAATAACAGTCTTTAGGTGAAATATAGATGTTTTTTTCTTTCTGGAGAGCTATAGATTTTCTAAGATCGCTGGTACTGCAGTCTACTATATTTCTCAGCCTTGGCTGATATGCTCTTTAAGCTTTTTTCTGAAACTATTTAGAATAACCGTTACTATCTTCCTTACTTAGCATGGCTGGAGATGGGGTATTAGTCTGTTCCATCGATAACCTCCCTGCTCAACTTCCAAGAGAGGCTACAGATTACTTCGGAAATTTGCTGCTGCCTTGGATACCAGAGATGGTAAAGAGGTTTCAGATATTCTTTCAATTTCAATCACAATGTTTCTTACAACCCCCCTGGAGTGCAAAGCTCTAACATTTCCCGCCGCAATGTTTAGAAATAGTATTTTATTGAGATATCGTGGTATTTTAAAGTAGTTATGAGGTTTCTTCTTTTTCAGGTCGGTTGTGACGCTCGTGCTCCGTTCCAAGCTAGAAACAATCTTTCTAACGTTATCAAAAATGTAAGTACACTCTCATCCCACAAGTTTTGAAACGCTTCAATGTGTTAGCGTTGCGATTCGAATATAACTTTACGTATTGAAAGAGGTCTTTGTAAGATCTTGTAAATGATAAACTACATAGCCAGTTATCGTATTGTAAGCTACCACCTTGTTTATACTCCCTCCCGGTCCCAGGGAATTGGAAACTAGTCGACCTAGACTTGTTCCCAGATCACACAGTCTTAAGGAGGCAAATATTATGAACGAGTTTTGTTCTTGCAGGCCATCATATGTGCAAATGGAGAGTTGACGCCAAATTACAAATACATTTATGATTTACGCAAAAGGTATTTTTGTTATGTCTAATTTTGTTTTCCGCAATCCTACAATCCTTGCCAAAGGGTATGAGACAGTGCTTGATTGCCTCTCGATATATACTTGTTGTCGAAGAGAGACCCCCATCCCCCCTAAACAATGTTGTTTCAGATGTTGCTTTGGTGCGGAAATGCATCTACAACATCCTCCGATGACATCCAGACCTAGTATCAACATTGGTTCGGGGGGAGGGGGAGCTCCAACATCATCTTACAGGTTCGCAGCTCCATGTTTAAGATAATGTTAAAATCCCTATTGTGTCTCAAGACCTTATGGCGAGGATTGTAGATTAAACAAGACTTGTATTATCCCGGTAAATGAGGGGTTTTTTCACGAAGTTATTTACCGAGTCGATAAACCATGACGGTGACACGGCTGTAAGCCAGAGTACGGTTTTGCTTTATGAGGAAGTTTTTGATGTTTTATAAAGATTCTTTTGTGGTAAAAACTCATAGTTGTTTCAACAATATTTGATTTTCTGTAGCATTCCCCGGTAGTCATTCCCATTTTACCTTGATAAAAGGCGTACTGATACCAACTTCTAGTTACCAACCGTTCAATAAATGAAAAATCGTTATAAAGTAGCGAATAATTGTTAGAAATCACTATGACCCATCAGAATGGTTTCATTCAACGTTGTAAAAAAGCCTTACAAATCACCAAAAGTCGTAGAAGATCTTTAATGTCAACGCCAAATATTTACAAGTTGTTTTAAATTTGTCATAAATCGTTGCCAAATTATTGCAACCTATTTTGTGATCATCTCGTCATTAATTACTATAATTCTCATATTAAATCTACATATTAAACCAATGAAGGAAGAATTTATATATACTATTAAACAATGAAGGATAGAAAAACTAGTCTCCTAAGAACGACAGAAACTTCATTTTTAGATATTGATAGTTGATAGTTGATAAACACATACGCTTACTATCTTTGCCAGGTATGGACCCACTGAATTGGTAAACTAATCGAGCAGTGTGACCCTCCCCTTCCTCTCGATGTGACCACACCTCCTGATTCCTTTTGCCTTTTTGCCTGGAATTACAGAGACCTGGCTAATTCTCTCCTCCCACTTTGTGACAGGTCTGATGGTGGCTTCGAACTTGGGACCCTTTGAACAAGGGTCAAGTGATTTAACCACTCGGCAATACCCGCCACTTTCTTATTACAGAATGGTTTTGTAATGTTAATGATTAGCTTTAGTTCTGTCTACATTGATACCCCTGGATAATTTAAACTTTGCTTTTTTAGACACGAGCAAGAGAAGAAGCAGGCAAGCCAAGGTGTTGTGACGTCAATTACAAATAAAATTCTGGTTCTCGGGGCTGGGAAGGTGTCTGGTCCTTTTCTCGAGTATCACACAAGGAATCCTTCTACGTCTGTTACTGTCGGTTAGTGTATTTCCCTTTCTGGTTTATTTTCTCTTACGTATGTACGCTTTGTTTTTGCGACCTGGTATTCAGACCGAGATGGCCTCTACACGTTTTTATCAACCATTTTACCAGGTTTCAAAAGAATAATATTATTAAAAGTCAAACAAGTAGTCCTTCCACGTCTGTTACTGTGAGTTAGTTTATTTTCCCTTTCAGTATTCTTATGCCTGCTTCGATTTTTAAACAGGTATTCAGGCCAAGATGGATTTGCTCCTTTTATATAAAAAGATGTTTTAAACTGTTGAAATGTTTTAGAGAGTAAATTTTATAAAATTTGTCATATGATTAACATGCTCAAGAAATGCCAACTAGCCAATAGTTTCCTTCTCCCTACAATGAAACTGCAGTTGTTAAAGTTGACGAATAAAACATATTTAACATGGTACTGGGCCAGGTTTGAACTCTATAGCATACTACCAGGTGAGACTCAAGCGGGTTATAGGGGTATGTGCAGGTTCCTAACAATTTCGAAGGGCAGACTATTGTAGAAAGTTGATTAGCTTTGATTTTTAAATGATCTTGTCTAGCAAATACTGGCCCACCTCTAAAAGGAAAAAGCAACAGGATTTATGGACCACTCAAAAGTCATGCAGAGACTACCCCTCAATTACTCCAACTGATCTTTTTTTTGTTGATGGGTAATTGCCCGACCCTTCCGTTTTTGACAGGGCATTTTGCAAAATATGCAGGGCTGCTATGGCTATACCCTACCCTGATTTTGACATCTTTTTCTAGTCTCAAGCGTGGATGATCAGGTGCAGGAACTCGCGAAGAGACACAGAAATACCACTCCTGTTGTTTTGGACATCAAGAACTCCCAGGAAGGTTTAGAGAAGCTTGTACAAGCACATGATGTAGTTATCAGGTTTGTAACAATTGAATATTCAGGAGTCAAATATAGGGTGTCCCATGTCAGACGTCCCGAATGAAGTGTCCCATAAAGAGTTAAGCGCTAAAATTACTGAATCATATCGGAGTCCTATGCTAGATGTCCCATATAGGTTATCCCATGTCCCGAGTGAAGTGTCCCATAAAGAGTTTAAAGTGTTGTATTCCTGAATCATACAAGAGTTCTATGCCAGCTGTCCCATATAGGGTGTCCCATATCCTGAATGAAGTGGCCCATTTAGAGTTTAAAGTGTTGTATTACTGAATAATATCAGAGTCCGATGTCAGCTGTCCCATATAGGCTGTCCCATGTTCCATGTCCCTAGTGGAGTGTCCCATATAAAGAGTTTAAAATGTTGTATTACTGAATCATACGAGAATTCTATGCAAGCTGTCCCATATAGGCTATCCCATGTTCCATGTCCCGAGTGAAGTGTCCCATAAGGACTTTGAAAAGTCATATCATTGAATTATATAACAATTTCAAACATTAAACTGAATATAAACTCATTTAATTTTACATTCTTTTTGGTTTTCAGTTTGCTGCCCTATGCATTTCACCCAATCATTGGCAAACTCTGCATCAAACATAAGAAGAATATGGTGACAGCCAGCTACGTGTTACCTGCAATGAAAGAACTGCATGAAAGGTACAGTGTAAATTTCGTCATAGAAACGTATTATCAATTTAAAAGAGATAACAAGCCAAAGTCATTCTTTGAGGCTATCTTGCCCCTCAAAGGCTTAAATTTCCAAAAGCTTCAACACTTTAATGCTGTAAGGTTGGATCTAGGGGGGTCTTAAGGGGCATGCACCTTCCCTATCCTTGCAGCTCCATAAAACATGAAGGTTTATTATGATTTTGATACCATTAGATGTCATTAGATATGCATATAACGCCGGCCCTAAACTGTATTGTTTCCATTCACTACAGTGCAAAAGAGGCTGGCATAACAATAGTCCAAGAAGTTGGCCTCGATCCTGGTATTGATCATTTGCTTGCCATGGAATGCATCGACGCCGTTCAAGAAGAAGGAGGAAAGGTAATATCTTGATTTTTCTCCAAGTATCTTTTCAAAGCTGGGGTAATATTTGACTATTTTCTAATCTCGAAGAGAAAGCTTCACTCAGAGAAGACCGGCAATACTCTTGGCTATTGCTTTTTCTGTACCCATGCTCTTGGTCCATCTCCTGATGAGCGAGGAAACACGAAACAGCCTAGTTTAGATGGGGTTATTTTCTCAACCCTTTAATACTAAAAAGTGATACTTCGTAAATGACTTTTTGTCTTGATGAAATTTAGGTTTACGGTGACCCTTGAAGAGTAGGTTTTTATGATATGTTATGCCTTATACGTCAATTCTGTTATCAGGTGGAATCTTTCGTTTCTTACTGTGGTGGCCTACCTGCTCCAGAACACTCGGAAAATCCACTCAGATACAAGTTCAGGTGAGTATTTCTGTTTCTTTTCTCACAAATGTCTCCAAATTGTATGTACCAATTATTCCGTTCATTACCAGCTGCTTTGAAATTAAAGCTTTTGCTCAGAGTACAGAAAAGTCTTCCACAGGTTATGTTCTTCCTCGCTTAGGTTATGTTTTATACAAGATAGTTCAGGCAGGGGCAGGCTTTAGACAGATATTTCACCGAATCGTATAACAAACAAGTGATGATAATAATTAATCTAAGTTAAGTTATTCTATCTGAAACAAATACATAAAAGAAGATAAATAAAGTGATACAAAACGCCAGGGAAACATGAAATACCAAAAAGAACAATAACATAAATCGAGGAGCCAAGCAAAATAAAACGATATACAAAAGGTCAAAGTGATAATCTCACTTTTGCTGGTCTATCTAGTTCTAAAGTAGTCTTCCAGGTTAACATAACAGTTTTCAATCCAGGTTACCAAGTTTCAGCACAGCATTCAGATTTCGTAACACAAAAAACAGCGTAGTAAAAAACAAATCTTTCATTACATAACTTCAGCCTCGTTTTGGAGATGTTCGATGTTATTCAACGATTCAACCAAACATAAGGAAAGTTAAGTTGTAATGTGCATGCAGAGAGAGATAAACATAATTTTTACGAAACATTGCTATAACCATCAAAAGTCTCCGCACGCACGTCATGAATAATTGTGTCGTTACGTCCGGCGTTTCCGTCTGAGGAAATTGTTTTTCTCCTTTCATGTCTCGTTTGTTTTGCTTGATTTCTTGTCAATTGATTCGATAGAAATAATACTCCATTAATATATACTATTAATGTATTTATTCTTTGTGTTATTACTTGCTTTAATTAAGCCAACATTCAGTAGAACTTCTACTAAAAGCTGTCCTTTATCAAACGTCTATTCCTGCAATCAGTAGCACAATTATGGCATCTTAAGTTCATATATTGTAGTTTTCGACTTAGATGTATATATACCTAGAAAAATACTTAGAATCGTTGTTCTCCGACAAGTTTCTATTTAATTGTGAACGAGTATCTTATTTTGATTTTACAGTTGGAGTCCTAAAGGGGCATTGATGACTTTACTGAATGGAGCTAGATTCTTATTGGACGACAAGGTTTGCCCTCTGTTTTCTTTGTCTTTTGTAAACGATCACCTTAACACTGAGAAATCGTACTGCTACGGTTAAAAAACAATCAAGTCAATAAGATATCTTTGGCGGCCATATTGGGAGATGCAAACTCGAGCCTAATCAATTAGCTTCAAACATTTGACTCAAGAAACAAAGGAAAGCTTGGTCCAGTTTTTATTTGAGATCAGCTTTCCGCACAGCATCATCAAGTGACTTTTCTATTGAATGCATCATGATTAAAAAAGCTTTTTGTCTGACACGAATCAGAGTGGAAGGTCAGAAAGAGCACAAAAATAAAACCCAAGAAAATTGTTATATCCAGATGTGGATCGAAACTTGCCAATCACAAAAGAGATGAATTATTACCCTGTGGAACGTCAGTCCAGTAATGTGGAAAAGCATTAGCACTGTGGAGGATGTTCAGTACTGTTGGGCATATCATCCAGTACTGTGAAAGATATTCATTTCTGTGGTGGATGTTCAGTACTGTGAGGGATACGTCTGTACTATTCAGGAGGTATATCATCCGTAGTCTGTAGTATATTTAATACTGTTGGGTATACCATCAGTACTGTGGAGATGATATCCAAAATGCTCGTGGCTGCCCTCCACAGCACTGAACATTCTTTAATGTACTGATGATATCCCCCACAATATTTACCATCCTCCACAGAATTTACCTGTATTAGCTCGCAACATAGTAAAAGCAACGATCGAGGGAAAGAAAAATATGAATAGGCCTAAATGAGACATAAAATTCAAACGTTACTGGTCAATTAAGATGTTTAGGGTGAGAGCCACAATAGAAGACTGTTCAAATATTGCATCTAGATAATATTCAAATAAACCTGTTATATCCTAGGTTGTTGAAATAGAGCCTGGCAAATTGCTGGAGCAGTGCCGCCCCCTGGATATTTTCCCCGGCTTTCATTTGGAAGGTTACCCCAACCGAGATTCGACTCACTACGCAGACTCGTACAACATCAAGGATGCGCATACGATGATGCGAGGAACAATTCGATACCATGTAAGTGAATTTCAATTGTTAACCCCCCGTTGTCATAAATGTTTTCTGTTGTTAATAGCATTAAGCTACATGTATTTCAGGGGATGCTAATGGTATCCACTTGATATCATTTAAGTCCTTTTCAGTTATATTTAGATGTTATCCTCCGTTGTAATAAATATTTGCTGTAGTAGCTACATTACGTTTCATTCATTCCAGGGGTTGCTACGAGACGCTGCCTCTTGAAACCCTTTGATAGGCTCCTGTTTAGTCCCATTGAAAACTTTATTGTTTGTTTCACACTTGCCTAAATTTTTCATTTCTTTCACACTTGCCTAAAAGTGTTTGCTTCTTTCACACTTGCCTAAAAGTGTTTGCTTCTTTCACACTTGCCTAAAAGTGTTTGCTTCTTTCACACTTGACTAAAAGTGTTTGCTTCTTTCACACTTGCCTAAATGTTTTATTTCTTTCACACTTGCCTAAAATTTTATTATGTTTCAGGGTTATGCAGATGTCTGCAAAGGATTGTTGAAGCTGGGCCTATTTAATAACAGTCCGTATCCACGTGACTATATTGGTACAATGACGTCATGGGTAGGTGTTTAGCTAATAGTGATTTTATGGTTTGAACGAAATCTAGTCTTGACTTTTATGCTATTGATAGAAGAGTACTTGACCCCAACAGCCAACTTGAAAGAAAGTTATCAAAAAACCATAATACCTTAATCTAAAAAGTGCTCGAAAGAAAATCTTTTTTATATCCTTTCCAAAGACTTGTAATTCTGAAAATTTTTGAAAAATAAAGTCTCCAATTTTTTTCTGCATACAGCCCGCTAGTTCTAGTTGCAAATGAGTTGCAAGGGGGCATGTGCCTATCACAAGCTGCATGAAATGACATCTACCATCTTTTGTAAAATTGTCTATTAGCCGATTATTTTAGAGGTTATCAAACTTTTTTCTTCAAATATCCGATAAAAATTTACTGTTTTTATCAAATAAACATGTATAATATTATTTCCTACTACTGTACATATTATTCTTATTGATGTTACTGTTGTAATGGCCCAGGCTTTCCTAAGCTTATTATAACTTGTCATAAGCTTTGCTTTCCCTGGGTCAGGTAGGGACATACTTGATAACGTACTATTGGATTCATACAGTTAAAGTTTTAATTGAAGTGAATTCCACATTATTTCTCACTCTTATTTTTATATTCAGCGAGAGTTGATGAATAAGCAAATGGGGACGTCTACTTTATCGGAAAGCGACTTAGCAATCATTGTTCATGACCGACTGAAAGGAAATGACTTCACTTTGGACGGAATCAAAGGGTGAGTTTGTGCTTCAAGAATCTGGATTGAATTTCTGAAAACAACGTCCTCGACGATGGTGGTAGGGAAGATCATGTAATGTCGTTATTGAGGGTCGTATATAGGAGATATATGGTTCCTTGATCCTTTAAAAATTGTGATTTGTTCAAATGTATTTCCAATACACCATTTCTACTGTATTTAGAAGACTAATTCAAGTTCTTTTTTGCTGAAATAAAAAAATTAGAAAACACCTCGGTATAAATATCTGGATTGAAATTAAACTTGGTATAAAAAACTTAGTAATTCAGAAATAAACTGCATCTTTAAACGTTTCTATGAAATATTCAATAGTAAACTTCTAAAAAGAAAAAATTACTAATGAGGATTTAATCGAAACGTTTAAAGATGCAATTTATCTCCGAATTACCTATATATATTGTATCAACTTAGGATATTAAGCTCTCGTATTGTCGTTATTATAAATAAACTTGTGTATAAATTAAGTATGAATAAACTTTATATTTTTCAGACTTGGTTTGTTATCTGAAGAAAATGTGCAAGTTCAACAAACTCCGTTCGACACCCTTTCACACCACTTGTCAAAAAAGCTGGCGTACAGTAAGTTCGTGCAAGAACTCATTATGCTTAGAATGTAATAGAATCTGGTGCTTTCTTCTCAGGATGTTTAGTACTGTGGAGGAATATCATCAGTACTGTGGTGGATACCACCAGTACAATGTGGAATACCATCAGTAATGTGGATGATATTCACTTCTGTGGTGGAAACTATTGAAATAGCCAGGAAAATCGGAAACATAGGGAATTGAAAACATGGATTACGTAAGCTTTTTGTTTGACGCTCCAAAGAATAATACGTCAGAAAGAGAACGAAATAGAAACCTAACTTATCATTATACTCAGATGTGGATCGAAATAGGCCAATCAGAAAAGACGCGAATGATTGGTATGGTGTGAGAAAACCAAACAACAAGCACGATACAGTGAGCTGACCAATAAGATTATTTCAAGAGTCCTAAGGCGAAAACGAACTCTTCCTGTCTACACAATAGAGGTTCCCTGGTTTTATGTAGAACGATTCTAAAATACATAGTTGAGATGTAGACCTTGCTCTGCATTTCATTTAGGATGCCATGAGTAATATGTAGGATATTTAGTACTGTGGGGGATGTCGTCATTATACCGTTAGACTCACCATCAGTAAATTTAAGAGTATTCAGCACTGTGGAGAATGTTCAGTACTACGAGGGATTAAGAGTATTCAGCACTGTGGAGGATGTTCAGTACTACGAGGGATATCAACAGTACTGTTGGGAATACCATCAGTACATTGGAGAGTGTTCAATATTAAGGGATATCAAAGGGATGGTGTTGTAAATTTAATATTTTGCATTCGTAGATCCTGGAGAGAGGGATGTCATCCTGTTACGTCATCAAATTGGTGTTCAACGTGCTGATAGCACTAGGGTAAGTGTCTCTCTGGAGTGTATTGGGGGTATCTCTGCTATTCCCATTCTTGTGACACCCCTAGGATGAGGTGCTATCAATTAAGTTAAGAAGCACTTAGGGGGGGCTTTCTTTGCAAACAATAGCCGAAGCTAGTTCCAGTAAGAACGATCAACGTCGACAGCAATCTACAAGCTTTAGCAGCAGATGGTAGACAGCCAAAAGAAGCAAGACCTGTGTCAATCTGAGTTATAACTGATTTTATCTGAGCTTGAGAAATGTATTCATTTATAAAAGAAACTCGATAGAAGAAATTGTTTAGACTGGGGTTGAGAAAATGATAGTAGAAAAAGGAGGGTATAGAAATATTGCTCAAAATTGGACTCTGATTCCATGCCTATCTTCAAGAAGAGTATGACCATCAATAAAGGCCAATATACAGCACATGGCTTTGTTCACTACAATCCCTTTGCTTGACTTCCGTGTTTGTCTTCCAGGAATAGATGTCATTCTTGTAGAATATAGAGAAAATGATCTTGCTATCTTAATCACGTGACTTTACTTCAGTGTTTGTTTCCAAGAGACAGCATAACATCACTCTAGTAGAATATACAGGAAATGAACTTGCTATTGATTAAACCTAACTTCCGTATTTTCCTTCTAGGAACAGCATGATATCAGTCTTGTTGCGTATGGAACTCCAGGTGGAGACACGGCAATGGCAAGAACAGTCAGCATTCCTACAGCCATAGCTGCTGACATGTTACTAAAAGGTAAGAACAGTTAGTTGAAAGGGGAAAAAGGTTAGAAGTTTATTTTTTATCAAGAATCGAAAATTCATAGCTTTCTAGAATTCACAGGACTCGAAAATGCAACAATTTGAAACCTCCTTGGCAAGGAATCGAAGCAGTTCTGGAAATTTAGAGCGGAATTGTTTTCAATTTCTTACCACTTCAACACCGAAACCCCGGGGCTACTCCTTTCATGGCCTGACACAGGGTTCAGTGGTTTTAAGGGTCTGATGCGAGGCTATGAAATGACCCAATTTAAGGAATCAAATCTACCATTTGGTGATATTTTCTGAACTCCTTACTTTATAGGGGTTTTTCGGTTCTTGTAAATTACTGAGATTACGTATTACAAATTCCAGAACTATTTATCTTCAACTAAATCAACAAAAGTGAATGATTTGAATTTGGTTCAAATTCTACGAGTTGAGGGCTGTTGAAAAATTACACTAAAGTTGGAGGTAGCATCTTAGTTTTGGGCCTCTTTGCCCCTGGCTGGAACCCCTGTCAGTTTACAATTGGAGTACCCCCGGTACCCCAACTAGAGTAAGGAAAAATTGAAATTAAAATGAACTTTCTGGTTGACCGTACTCTAGCTTTTATTTTACACTCTTTTTTTATAAGAAAAAACTATTCCTCAACTTTTAGCCTGAAATGTTGTTAAATTGTTCTTTATTTTGTAAAGCTTGCAAAACCTGCTTTTGCTATTGGCTGTGTTAATTGGAAATACCAGTGTGCTGCCAATATGATTTTCTATCTTTATCTCTCAGTCTTATGGATATTTCTGATAATTCATAGATTGAGTAAAAATAATATTAAGTGTAACATGTTGGGGCTACCACCCCTGTGATCCCCTAGAAATGATCACTTTGATGATAGTTAATAACTTGAAGATCAGCCAATACTGTTGATAAATGAAAATATCGATATTGACAAGATATTGTTGATACATTTTAAAATGATGTGTTTATTTCGACAGGCGAAATATTGCGAAAAGGCAACGTAATTCCATTACAAAAAGACGTCTACTTGCCTATGTTGAAGAAACTGCATGCAGAAAACATCACACCAACGAAGGTGATAACAAGATTATGATAGCTGCATTCATGTGCGAGAAACCACAGGTAAATTAACCACTTTCACTTGTCACTGAACCATTTTGCTTTGCGAAGGTGTGGCCGGGGGCTTCTCCTCATCATTCAATACGAGGGTCCATGCCACCATTTCATTGCTATTGCTGACCCCAAAATATTTAGCCTGATGTTTTGCTGAACCCAAATATTTTTACTTTTTTTCAAATGGTATATCGTGGTCTTAGGGTGGGTCACTAAAGAAACTCACCAGATTCTAAGATTCTCTTATTTGGATATCTGGTTCCCAAATATTGAATCATGTCCATGCTGTAATTCACCAACCCAAAATATTGAAAAGTTTTGGGGTATGTAGTAAGCTTTAAATAAACCCTCTCCTAATTGATAATACAACAGAATCTTCTTAGGCTATTTTTTTACTTCCCTGAAATACCATGCTTTCGAATATCAATAGTGTCCCAAAGAACGAACAGATTGTATTGTATTGTTATTGTATTGTATTGTATTGTTATTGTATTGTATTGTATTGATATTATTTGTATTGCATTCTTTAGAGAGAGAGGACCAGTAAGATAGAGCTGCTCCCTTTTGAAGTAATTCTCCGATATTTTTGTGTCCGAAATTTTAGGAAAGCCAAAGTGATATTGTTGGATAAAATAATAGAGAAGCATCTGATAGTTTTCGGTTGCAAGAAGATGAAGTAGTATAAAAGAAATTTTTACGATATTTGTTGGCATCTGAAATTTGTTTTTGATATTTTTAGGGCTCTGTATACTTCTTTGGACTAGCGTCCCCGAGAATAGAAGACTTGAGTGACCCCCCGTGTGCCCCCATCTTCGAAGCAACATGTTCATGTGACACGTGAAACTGGCCCTTAAATGTTTTTGAATTAATTTTTTGTGCTGTAACTTTTCCATACCATATTTATAGAATTTCCCACAACTGAGTTCCTTAGGAACAAATTTTTCAAACAAGCTAAGACTGTGCACCGTATTTACATAGGTAGGTTATTTGTGTAGCGTAAACTGAAATGTGAAACATTTATGTGAAACATATTTATGTGAAACATATTTATGAAGAATTGGATCGACAATAAAGTTGAATTTTTATTGACTTGAATATCGAAAAGCAATTTTCCTAGCTAACCTATAGGCGCACAGGGGTGATATATTTTTTATAACTTCTTGCGTACGCCTAAAAAGAGGGTTAGGAAGGGTAAAATTGGGAATTGGGATTTTTCTTCTCAGTAATTGAGAAAACGGCATCGGATTTCCTGGGACTGGGTTTTGGAAATGAAAAATTAAATTGGGATTGTTTAATACGTCCATATTGGGAATTGCTCTATTTTCCTCATTGGGATTGGGATTTTTGATTATTTCAGTGCTGGGAATGGGAGGTCAGTGCTCCCCTTCAAGACCCTCTACAAAGGAGTGTGATCAGGTTAATAAATGATATCAAGTTATAAAAGGGCGATGTCATTTTACATCAGAATTCTAACACGTTTGACATGTTGCCACACATGTAAGATGATAAACCAGGCCCTTTGGAGTTTCCTGTAAGAAGACATCCAAAAAACAAAAAGAAAAATGTCTAAAATCAATGGTTCCAAACAAAGCTTCTAATCAGTCGATGAAGCGTTTCTAGGCCGTAACGGAACCAGATAAAGTCATAATAGAGGAGAAACCTTGATAGCACTAAAAACGCAAAAATCACCAAAATTATCTTCTTCAAATTGAGCTAAAAATTGGAATGAACTAAAATCAATAATTCCAAGTAAGCCTCTAATCGATCCTGGGAACGAGAGTAGAATAATAGACCATAATAGCATCAGAAAATGCATAATAGCACCGAAAAACGCGTTTTAAGTTCACCTTTGCCCAATTTAACTGCATGTAAAATCAGCCAAGAGAATGAGCTGGATGGGTTCGTGTCTTATCACACAGAGTACTTTGTGAATATCAAAATAGGAAAAAATGCGCACATGAAAGAGAGGAATTAATAGCAAAATGAACTTAATAGCATAATGAACTTAATAGCATTTTAGGGCCTCAGAATTAGGGAAATCTCAGGAGCTTTTGGGGGCTATGCACCCTTGACCCCCACCAGGGCTATGCCCTGAATCTGCTGATCTGCTCACAGCGCCCCAATTGGTTTGGCAATGACTGTCCTTGGCTCCCAACCTCAATTTCCTGGTGGGCAATTTGCATCCCATTCCGCCCCTGACTAGGACTGCGATTAATATTTCGAGCAAGTTAGACAGACTTCTGAACTATATCAATCAAATGATTTGATGTATTATACGAGGGTGTCAATTCTGGAAATTTGTAACATTAAAAGTGGGTACACCCCCATTCAACAACAGGCCATGAAAATCCCCCTCCCAACGGCAGCCATAATGAAGAACAAATTTATGAAAGAAAACATCACAGGTTAAATGAAGTCACGCATTTCTTTATAATGGTGAAATTAACAACTAAAAAGTGAATCGAAAAAATATGTTTGAATTTTGAAAATCCATCTCTATAAAAATCTAAAGTTCCGTGTGCTCATCGTTGCTCTCTTCATCATCCGCATCATCATCCTCCGAAGCTAAAAAACGTCCAACATTCAATAAAAAAAATTAACAAAGAAATTAAATTTATTGTTCGCTATTTGTTTCTGTAATACAGAAAAATTACAACAGATAACCCTGCAAGAAACAAAGTAGCCATCTTGAATTTGAATTCAGTAGAATAATGTTTTTTGGCTGACTTCTTTGCTTTTTTCGAACTGAGTTTTCGTTTACTGGTTTTTTTATTACCTTTGTTTTTAACACATCTACCACTGCCATCTTTTTTATATCCTTCTTTGCATGCACATTCAAATGAACCAGCGGTGTTCGAACAATTCTCAGTTTCCTTGTTACAGCTGTTTTCTTCTGAGCATTCGTCAATATCTGATGAATATAAACAAATAAATATCTAATACTCACTACTATACAGATTAGAGCAGAACAAAAGTATAGACGTTTGCTGATCAAAATGTACTCAAAAATGATGCTTGTTATCATGAAATTTATACCTTGGTGACATAATTAATTTAATCATAATATTTCATTAAGAATATGATATTATGTTTGTCCAAAGCTATTTGGAAATCTTTAGCAATTTCACTGCAGCGAATTTTTGCAGATACATGTTCTGCTTCGAGTTGTCTATCTCTGCTTCGCTTATAAACTAATACCTTAAAAAGATAGTAAGTCGGTTTGCCTATTAACTATCAACACTTATCATAACAACATGATTAATAGATTTAAGGCAACTCGCTCACATTACCTTACTAACTCAACCACCTCGCTATTTCGAACCATCTTCCATTAAAAACATGGTTCCGTTTTTAAATCCCATCAAGATATCAATTGACTACCACTAGTTTGGATTTTAAAAATTTTAGAGCACTTAGGAAAGAGAACACATCACATTCAAATTCTTCTGAAAGGAAATAAATTTAATGTAAATACGAAAAATAACAACGTCATGTATGCACCTTTACACTCAGAATCGGTCATACGATATCCTGGTCTGCATTTTACACAACCAGATGGTCCTGGCGCCAAACAACTTGCACAGGATGAGTCACATGCTGGAAGAATAAATTTCAGACTCATATTGAAGGGTTTCTGGGATAAAAAAATTTGAATTAAGCTTTAGGTCAGTTATTTTAAACCTCAAGAACGTTCTAATTCCATTCGTAAATCAGATGTTACCAAAAACAGAACTTGAGGATGGTAAGGAAATGGGAAACATATCGAAACATTACAACTAATGAAGCTTTGCATCTGACACTCATCAGAACTATACCAAACATTAATTTCCTTTCTGATTGGTGAATTCCGATCAACATCCAAATATAATCACTTTTTAAAGTTTCATATCTGTTCTCTTTCTGGCGCACTTCTCTGATGAGTGTCAGATGTAAAGCTTTAGTAGTTATCATGTTTCAATATTTTGCCGATTTTTGCTGATTTTCCTTGCCTTCCTTAAGTTTTATACTGATTAAAGTCTAAAAAAGGGATTTTACGATTCTCAGCGAGTAATCGAATTTTTTCTAATGTGACAATAAACAAAAGGCCATAGATAGATAGATTTTAAGTTGTTTTCAATAAAATTTCATATTATTAGCTGTCTGAATTTCTGTAGTTTTGCTATACGTGAAAAGGGATTTTATAAGAGGATGTTATAAGATAGTTTATTGGCACAATTGTGTTTTGTTTTCTAAGTGCTTCTGAAATTGAAAATAAAATGACCCATACCTTGGCAATCAAAGCTACCAGGAAGGTTGTTGCAATATGTATTTGAATCTGGACATATTGTTGATGACTCTTGTTCCTTGCATTCGTCGATATCTGTAAAATAAACACTTTTACAGTTCTTATTTATCATAGGTAACTATACTACAATTAATAGTTTAATCAAGTTCATCAACTTACGTAACATCCCCCGTGCTGCTCAGAGATATAACCCCGAAATACTGCACAAACTGACAAATTAGCATAAGGATATTTTGTGGATTATCCAACTACAGAGGATTTAATATAGACTGCTACATGACCTGAAAGGAAAATAGTACATCACTTTATAATCACCTTTACATTCCCCATCTGTCATTCTGTACCCACTCTTACATGCATGGCAATTTTTATTTCCAGGTCCGTTGCATTCCAACTGACAAGACTCGTGGCAGGCTAAAAACAAACTTCCATATTAAATGATGATACAAGAGTTATTTAAAGTCTAACTCTGTACAAAGCGAAAAATTCAACTAACTCTGTACGTAACTCCTAACTTGGGACAAAACGACACAATTTGTCACTTTTTCCCAGGGTTGACTTACTATGAATATGATTATCGTCATTTTAATTCATCTTGATTTGGCTGATACCAAAAAGCTATAATGAAGCTAATCAAATTGTACCAAATAGGATACAAAAAACATTTAAACTAAAACAGCAAAGTCATTATTCAGAATAATTCAATTTCTACAGAATAGGCCTAGGCATTTCGTTTTATGGGTGTGGTGGGCTAGGGAACCCTTGACCTCTTTTAGAAGCTTACTAAACCCTTAATGAACCCTTTTAAACTATCACTGAATAGCTGGATCCTATATTTAGTGCATTCGCAAAACCTACTTTTGACTACTATAACCATCATGGGCCAGAATTCGCAAGGGATAGTTCTATATAATGAAGAATTCCTTTCATTGAGAATCAATTAGCAATTTGTATAGCTACCTTCGCAGTTGTAAGAGCCAACTGTATTAGAGCAATAAGTACCAGGGTCACACTGAACATCTCCTTGGCACTCATCCACATCTGCAGAGAAATGTTTTAGAACAACGCATAATGACATTTAATCATAAAACGGTCATTTTGTAAGTTCATACACACATTAAAAATATAGACCCCGTTTATACGGGGCCGGTTAAATATTTGAGCGGCCGAATATTCGGCCACTTAGCCTTCCCGTCTACACGGGACCTGCTAAATGGCCAAAAACTTGCAGACTTAGGCGTCCGAATATTCGGACGGCTGAGAAAGCGACCTAATTGTAACTTGGCCGGCCATAATTTTGAACGGCCCCGTGTACATGCTTTTGAACGCTCAAATTAATGGTCGGTACGGAAACGAGGGAATTAATTTTGATAACGAGGCAAAACCATAAGATTTATGGCGCCAAATCTGCCTCCCCAAATCCTTTACAAACGTCGATGAATGTGACTGTTTTTCATTATAATCAATATATTCAAGTATCATGGATTATTTTTTCCACCACCTTGTCTCCTTCTTGACTCCTGTTATTTGTGGCACTTTGCAGCTTATTTTTAGGCATTTTTGCTGAGAAATTTTGATCGTGACTTCAGAGAAACTTTGGTCGTGACTTCTGAGAAAATGATCAATTCATTATGGCAGGCTTTTGTTTTGACGTCCGATGTCTGAAAGTATATCCAACTAGTGCGCATGTGCATTTTAAGAAAGCACTGAAATGAGGCAGAAGCGACCCCGTGTAGACGGAACCACTAAGTGTGCACATTTTTGGCCGGCTCTTTTTGCGTGCAAATATTCGGCCGCTCAAATATTTGACCGGCCCCGTGTAAACGGGGTCTTAATTAGATGAAGTAACAGAAGAACATGTCTGTTTACTAATTTGTTAATTCTGATATACAATTCTCTCTACTCGCGCATATCGAGCACTTTAGCCAGGATAGGCACTTTTCTACTCGAGTTAAATGTAATCAGATGGAATAAAAACCTTTGCAGCCTTCGACTTCGTCCTTCTGATATCCTTCCTTGCAGTCGAGACAGTTCTTTGCGCCTTCTCCAGAACAGTTGTCTTTACAAGATTCGTGACAGTCTGAAAAGTAAAAATCAAAAAATGATAAATGCGATCTTTTGGAGCTATTTTCACATCATTCAGAGTGAAATAAACCCATAATTGGAGGAGCAAAATAATTAAACACTGTCAGCTAGGTTTGAATATAGCGCCAGAGTTGACGAGCTTTAATGAAGTTTCTGATTGCGAATTGGGTAAACAAAGTCAGTTTCAAGTCTAAAGATCAATACAACAATAAGAACCCACCACTAAGAAACTGGATTTTGCAAAACCAGGCTGCCTAGTTTCTTATAGGTTGACCACAAATAGGTGAAGAACTTGAAATATATTCAGGAGAACAGCCACTGAATTTGCATTAAATGCCAAAGTTTTCCGACCCAATTAATTCTTCTGAAGCAATTATATGAATTTTAAGCCAATCATTTGATCTATAAGTATAAGACGCTAGAATCTGGGTTAGTACTGTTTATACAATAATTGCTGTTTTGGATCTTTTTACTTATCTATAATGGCATATGATTATTCTAAAGTTCAGTATTAACGATTAAAAGTACAATAATACCTTTACAATCGAATGATCCAACCGTATTCAGGCAATACTTGTTCTCTCCACATGATGCAGGATCGTCCTCACATTCATTTTTATCTAAAAATAGAAACCTTTCAAATCAATAACTGCCATATACAGACAGACAGACGGTCCATTAATATTAGATATATCCAGAATAGATTTGGCTAATTTATCATGTAACATCTATCATGTGAAATAAATGCCCTTTCGTTTATTAATTTCATATTTCTCCTGGTTCTACTAAGCCCCAAGGGGCTCATTCAATTGTTGAGGCTCTAGAGAGAGGGGCTTATTGGAGCAGGTGCTTTTGAAACAGGGTTTGGAGAACAGTTTTCACTTTAAGCATGTTAAGTTGAAAATTGGCAACATTACAGTGGTATACATCCATTATCTACCCCAAACTCATTACATTTTACTCTGTAGTCTACTTGTATGAAGAAGGGGGCTTAATAGAGCTTTTACGATAACTATGGTACAACTTGTGTAACAAACGCTGTCAAAAGTATATAAAAATTTGAATTTTTGTGTCAAAATGACTTTTACCAAAGTCCACATTAAAAATCCTTGTCTTCGCAAATCATTGCATGATTACGATTTTGATGTGGAAGCTCCATCGAAAGGGGAATTTGATTATTTCATCTTTACAAAGTGATGCTAATTAGGGAAAGGGGGGCCTTAAGAGAATTAACAGTAGTAACAGAGTTTTAAGTGAATGCAGCATTACCTATACACCCTTCCTCATCATTTGCTATCCAGCCATCCTTGCACTCGTCACATGATTTTGCCCCAGGCCCCGAGCAAGTGTCTTTGCATGACTCATGACAGGCTAAAAGAAAATAATAACTTGAGAGATGAGGGATCTTACACAAACTAATGCTCCAAATCAGTTTCACAAAATTTTGGAAATTAACATGTTTGGAAGAAACACCTAATATTTTGAAGAATAAAACAGCAAAAGTCAAGATTTTGAACTCTATATCTAAAAGTCTCCACCGGGAATGAAACTCAGTATATCTTGATGGCATGTCCAGAATAGCTTCATCACACTAAGGATATAACAGTGCAAGCTCTAGAAATGCTTAATGTGTTTGCAAAATAGACATTGATTATGAGTTTGATATATTCTATAATCAATGATGATATCAACTGAATCTGGTTTCGAAAAAGCCACACCACTGTACCTATCATATATAATGGAATTATCAAATTAATTCATCATTCAATCATATCTGAGAGAATGTGAAATTTTACCAAAGTGGGCTACCTCATTTCTCATATGCCATCAACAGATCTCAAACCAGGCTTTACCCACCTAAGGGAAGCCTATCAATTATTATTCAATCAATTAATTATATTATTCCCAAAACGTGCATTGCTCCTAGCAATAAATGAAATTGCTTTGAGAACTTGAGAGCAATGCATGGGCAGGGCATGAAAAAGTTTTTTTCTTCCTGCGACCGAAAAATCACCTGAATGCCAATAGTTCATAATATACCATGATATTTCTAAATATAAACACAGAATTCTAATGCTTTGCTTCTTTGTTACTTTGTAAAAAGTAAACAATATCAAAAACTTCCTGCAGGAATTTCAAGTCAAAACCTTTCCTGCGACCAGCGGTCACACGGTCAGGTGTTTTTTCATGTCCTGTGCATGGGATTCGGGATTCCGCTACGCATCATGTCCAGGCTAAGGTTGTTTCAAGATGAATTTTGATAGAGATGACGTAATTTGGAAAGTGGTCTATTGTCCTAATCCAGTTCAGTATAGTTACTGGTTAAGGACAGTGATTAGCTTGCTAGTCTTTGGTGGGTAAAGCCCCGGGTTCAAGATTTAGTGATGGCACATGAGAACTAAGGTAGCCAACTTTGGTAAAATATAATTATCCGTGTTAGAGGATGTAAAATATGCTTTGACTCCAATTTTCAGACGGCTTAAAACTGGAACATAAGTAGACTCACCAGTGCAAGTGGAATTTCCAGCATCATAATATCCATCATTACACGATTCGCATTCATCTCCCTCGTACCCAGTGTCACACTCACATTTACCACTTCCGGATCTCGTTCCAGACCCCTATTGGCGTGAAATAACATTGATTTATAAAGCTGCAATGAACTTTAAACGCAGTGATAAATATGATAGATGACACATGTGGTAATGAAAGACAAAAACTTGCAGGCCTTTTGTGATTAACCAAGCTGCTTAAAATGATTGTGCTTACAAGCAAAACAGCTAAATCTAGATATGAGACAAGTTCATCTATTTAGCTGCATAGCGATTATTGATTGGGTTCAAAATGTTTACCCATGCTAAAAGGTTTATCTCATAACAAAGTGGTCCTCTGATTTGTTCTTGAACACTATCCAACACATGTTTGAGGATGACCATGTTCGTTTTTGTTTCGACCATCCTTGAATTTGATGTGTTGATAAGGCCTAGATTAACTGGATATAGCTAGAGATAACAAGCTACCTTGAATAAAGTATTCACAATAAGACTAACATGAGTAACAACACAAACAAATAACAAACTGCAACAGTTACAGCATAGAATATAAATAAACAAGAAAACAGTTCAGCTTACCGTGCATGTTCCATGACCATTACAAGTATTGTCTTTTCTCCCAGGACAAGCTGTTGACAACAAATATTTTGATAAAAAAGATGCAAATTCTATTCCTTAGTTAAATGTTTTGATTTCCTAAATAAATTGAAATACTTTTTGTGAATGAGAATGACCCACATACTTCTTGTGAATGGGATTTGATATTTGGACCACAAGAATATTATTTAATTATAATTTTGAGATGAAAGGTATTCTGATAAAATGATTCATATGTAGTCTGTTATTTGGTTTGTCAAAACAGTGCTTGCTACATTAAAGTAGAGCGGTATAACGTGCTGACAAGGCAAGAAAGTAAACTCTTCATCACGACAAGCCAGTCTTGTGCTTTCCAGTATCATTAGATAAAATTCTGGAATGAAATTAATAGATAGCAGGATAAGAAATTTCAGTTGAAAATTAAAGATAATTATCGAGTACCTTTACAATCAGGGCCATATGTTTTCTCTGGGCAGCAAACTGGAAGAAAACGGATTAATTAGGAAAAGCTGAATGGAAATAAAAAGCCATCACTTCAAAAGAAAAAATCACTCAAATAACAGAATTGACAAACCTTTTAATCTATCTATGCAAAGGAAATCTTGTATCTCCGGCTGCACCTTTGTCCTGTTGATACATACAACATTTGTGAGCAAGATCACAAATAATTAAATTCTTAGAAATATGTCTCTGTGAAGTGAAATGAGTAAAAAAAGCAAATGAAAGAAAACAAAAAGGAACTTTATGGGACATTAAAGTTGTCATAATATGTATGCTATCTCTAAATAAAAGTTAGTCTTTTGCCAAACAGATGATATAAACACTCTTGGTCATGGATGCATACAATTTAAAAACGGTATCATTATAGTACAACTTGCTGAGTCACCGAATAAAAAGTTATTGTTTCAGAAAACTCACGGTTTATACCACCAATCATAGATATCTGATTCATGTTCCTCCACCATTGCTTGACAAGTCGACTGAAACAAAATTCAAATTAATGAATATTATTTAACTTAGTTTTTGGGATCAAAACAATCCTGGATTACTCTATTTGGTTTACAATATTAACAAGTAATTATATAGAAAAAGCTTGGAAACTGAGAGAGTACGAGTCTTGACTGCAAAGGGGTGAGAGCACTGAAGCGTAAAATTAGGGAGTTTAGTTTATACTCAAGGTTGGTTATTTCATACATGTCATCTCAATAAAAAACAGATGCTTACTTCCTTTGAAACTTTCTCGCAAACAGCTTCTAAGATTTCTATAAGTCTTGATTCGCTGAAATAGATTAAAAGAGTCAATTCAACAATCACATTAATTGGCAAAATATAGGGGGATACAAATCTATACAATCTGTATAGCTTTGGTTTTGGAATCGTGCATTTTTTAATGACCTTCAATCTGTCAAACTGATGTACTACAAGATCTATGCTACAGTTCAATCATATTCTTCTCATATTTTCTGAGATGAAAATACTAGAAAATTGGTAGAAAAAAGAGGCAAAGAAACACAACTTTAAGTATGCGATATCAAAGTTGTGGTTCTTTACCTATATTTTCTACTAATTCTTCTCATGTCAATGCAATGATCTGCTGAAGCATTGGAGAGACATTGCTTGCAGCAGCGTAAGAATTGCCTGAAAGTCAAGTTTTACTGCTAAGTAATATCTATGTGTTAATTCATTTGGAATACCTTTTAGAATATGTGCCAAGCCTTGACTCCTCCCAGTCAGTGTTACCACCACCAAATCCATGTTTTGCAGTTTCTTTCATTTTCTAAAAAATATTTTTAGGAACTAATTCAAGAAAATCCAGATAGTTGATAAAGCTAGGAATAAGCTTCATACAAAATTGAAATGTACACAAGTAGCATTTCTTGTTGGTTAGTCACAAAAAGCATATTAAGAATAACCATAGAAGCTTAAACGTCAGGGGTAATAGTAGGGAAAAATTAGGCTGGAAAAATGGAGGGGGGTAGTCATTTGAAAATGTCACCCTCAGCTTCTTCTAAACAACTTTTAGTTATTATAAGAACCAGATAGTTTTAGCAGAGGCTCAGATGTTCTTATTTTTCCATTTTTTAAACAATAGAGTACTATTTCTATTGTTCTTGTAAAAAGATAGAGCATTGATTTTCTTTTATGCTTCCAAACAAGAAGAAACATAAACAAATAACTGTGACTGGCCACCAAAGTAACTAAAAAAACTTCTGCTAAGCCAATAAATGTAAATTTAAGCTATTGAATGGGTACTTATGCAAAAAAACATTACCATGGCGTAACTTAGGGAAATCACACTACCAGACGAGCATTGGGTATAAAGCCAATTCTATTAGAAAATCTGATTTTATTTTCGATTTCATTTTCATTTAATCTAATTGTCTTCAAATGTTGCTATTGTTCTTACATCAATCTATTGTTCATCTTGTAGATACTTACCCTAAGATATTTACCTTTTTAAAATTTTCTACCATATCTTTACAAATTCCACATTTTTCTTCCACAGTATTTTTCGACCAAGCAAATCGCACTTGGAAAACAAGGCCTAGTAAAGTTAGGACAGCAGCAAAGTGAAACTTCAAATTCCACATCATATTTCTAGGCCTATTCAATTGTCAGTTTTATTCTCTTCATTCGCTTCTTCCAATGGAAATCGCTTTGTCAACTCAGCCAGCACATCTGATTGGCCTATTCAGACTATGTTTTCAAATTAAGGATTTATAGGCCTACTTTTCATTTAGTAGTTCTGCGTTGTGGGGCTCACTCCAAAACTGTCACTATTGAATTATTGCAAGCACATCAACGAGCTGTTTCTTATTTTCTCAAAAATATGGATACTGCTTGTTCATTCCACTACAAGTAAATCCTAGTCCGTCAGTGCTGAAATCTGTTACATCTGCGTTTAGTTCTTCTTGTTTCTGTCGACCAAATTTAGGCCTAGAATCGTTTAGGCCAGATGTGACGTATAGCCGGATACAAAAATAGCGTGGAAACCCGGGTAAAACCGAGTAAAGTAAGGTTACCCAGTGAATTCAACCAATCAAAGCCCTCCGAGTGTGATATCAGGTACAAAAACGGCCTGCAGCCAATGAAATCCCTCCATGTTGCCCGTGCCGTCTGACTCGGATATTTCAGCCAATGAGGTGAATCCACGAGCTCGGGACACAGGGTTTCAGGGAAGTCAGATAGATATAGTTGAAAGACACCATGATTCTCCCTCTGTGAATCATTCTAACTAGGCCCAAGTGTGGAATCGGACAAAATGGAAAGGCTACGATGGAAGGTCCTCTTCTGGCTTTGTTTGGCTGTAACTTTTTTATGTGAGTATCAGATGGATTCATTTTTACCTGTACTGTTGTGGCTTCACATTCTAAGGTGTACCATTGTGTAAGACCCTTCTCTTCCTTATTGTAGTTTGTACATAATTTGTACTTGGCCTTACTCCCCTCCCCAACTAGAGTACTGAGAACAGGCTTCAAGCTATGATTTGATTTAAGTATAACACTTTCAACATGCCCTAATAGGAGTATAGTTTGTTATCATCGCTCCTATTTAATTAGGTCAGCTATTGGAAAGGTAAAATCTTGAAAATTCCGCTAACCTTTATCCATTGAATCTATTTATAATGAAATGTTAGTATCGAAATTCTTGTTTCATTATACCCTTTTCACTTTGAACTAGAAAGTATTTAGTATTTCACTATGCATAGTAGTGAGCAACATCATCAGAGTCATTATTGGGCTTGTTATGTGACATTGTTGAGAACAATGGGCTTGTTGACGGGACACAGTGAAGGTGTGAAAACCAGTCAAAACAGACAGAGGATTGGAGCATAGTTACAAGCAAGATCATGTTTTCCAATTAATGTGGCTTCAATTTATTTCTTCCTCAAAACCAAAATTAAACAAGCAAAATAACCATCAAGAAGCCTGTCTGAAATCTTGAAAGGCTGTTCATTGAACATGCTTTTTATTTTATGAGGAACCTGCCTCAAAACCTACTACTAAAAGATCCTTGAATTTTCTATTGTTCTCAATTGTGATAGGACACAATAGAACAAAATAATTCATTGTTTTTCACAGTACTAGGTTCCTTACAACCAGTTCCATATAAGAAAAAAATTGTGTACATTTGTCAAATTTAATCCTTATTCTTATTATAGCAACCTTGTAAGTGATGAATCAACAAAAAAGACAACGCCTTTGGAAGCCCTGTACAAGATTTTTCCAGCTCAAGGAGATATTAAAAGTCTCGCATAATTACAACAGATTTATATCAGATTAATTTGAATAAATCTTTTACCTTTTAGCTCTGGTAAGGTGCGAAGAAGCAGCAAAGGAGACTGAAGATGTCAAAGAACCAGAGGTACCAAAGGTAGATGAGGATATTGGAAAGAGTCGGGACGGCTCAAAAACTGATGATGAAGCCGTCGATAGGGAAGAAGAAGCAATCAAACTGGACGGCCTAAGTGTTGCCCAGATGAAAGAAATCCGTGAAAAATCTGAAAAACACGCTTTCCAAGCCGAAGTTAATAGGATGATGAAACTCATCATCAATTCCCTTTATAAAAACAAAGAGGTAGGGTTCCCAAATGTAATTTCTTTTATCTTTTCACAACTTTTCCTTTACTCTGGAAATATGGGATAAGGTCCGCTGCTGTAGAACATTAGTAAGTAATTTTCATTGTTTTGAAAATAGCTTGTTATTACTTCCCTCCTTCTTTCCTTTCATTGCTTGGTGTCGATTCATATTACAACCTTCTCCAATATGAAAAAAAAATGTGTGACATAAGTATGGGATCCAGAGATCCAATGTGCCCTCTCAGTTATTACCACACTGGCTGTGGAGCAACTCAATATATAATTCTTAATCGGATATCCGAATAAGCTCAAATTCAATATGTAATTCTTAATCGGATATCCAAATGCTAAAATTCACCCCTTAAGAAGCTTGAAATAACCAGTCTTGATACACTTATGAATACAGTGATATGTTTGATGACTACGATGGTATGACTATGATTAAAGAAGATTAAAGAAGTGATTGCACCATTTAGCGATGTATAAGAAATAGAAGTTGAGTTAGAATATGAGCAAGGTAGAGGCAAGGTAGAGGTAGAATATGAAATCTTTTGTCTGAAACTGTCAAGAATGATATAAAAGCTCTGAACCAAAACAGTGTTCTCCCCAATAATTGCAGTGGAGGGAGAAAGATCCTTGGAAAGAAACATAAAAGCGTGCAACCTGGTTTAAGTTGATAAAGTTGCATTAAACGAATGATCATGATCAATTGTCAAGAAGGAAAGCCTCAAATATAAATTGCATTTAAGGTTGAGTTTTAGGGGTTATCAATAGTCCATCTACTTGATCATAAAATTCAAGAAATTTTTTCTTCTAGATTTTCCTCAGAGAATTAATATCAAATGCTTCTGATGCTTTGGATAAGGTCAGACTCCTATCCCTGACAGACAAATCTGCACTGGAAGGAATGGAAGAATTTTCAATTAAGATTAAAGCTGATAAAGACAACCATGTTCTCACAATTACCGACACTGGAATCGGCATGTCCAAGGAAGATCTCATTAACCAGCTTGGAACAATTGCCAAGTCTGGCACAAGTGAATTCTTGCAGCGGATGCAGGTAAATTTTATCTTCATTCAATATTTATACTACACTATCCAAGAGGTAAATGAATTATTCAGTAAGAGGTAATTCAATATTACCTCATGCCAAGCCTTGTCAGTTACTTCTCTGATGCCCTTGCACAATCATCTACCAGGGCTATTCATTGCTCTGGCAAGATCATGTTTCTCTTCTTAGAATCTGTGATAAAGAATTTAATCAGCGCAGTTCTGGACTCTCTTTAATTAAGCACATCTCCTTCTTAGAATCATATCCTTACTTGGAGCACCATAGGCCAATCATCCCTGCTTATTTGGTTGATATCTCTCAACTGTGTAAGAACAAAAATAAGTTTTGAAGGGACGATTGCCCTTTTAACATCATTTACCAGGCAATTGGCTGCCCCTATGGTGTATTTTTCACAAAAGGCTTAGAATTATCGATGAATAATTATCTTTTAGCTGATTTGAGTCCCAAGTTTATATTTACTGAAGAGCTAAATTATTGAATGCATATTTTTATAAGTAGACCTTTTGAAATAGAAACTTCCATGTTAAGTTTTTGCCAACCTTAGCAACATTTTTCATTGGATACAACTTTGATTTTAAATGTTCGTTCTTGCCTATCACTAGACCAAAGTCCTTCTGGAACTGAAAAACCGTGAAATTTTTAGATTCTCAAATTGATTACTAACATTACTTAATAAGTTTATCTGCTTTATCTACAGGAATCCAATGATAAGGGCAGCAAGGCCTCTGATCTGATTGGTCAATTTGGTGTGGGTTTCTACTCCGCTTTCCTTGTAGCAGACAGAGTTGTTGTGACTTCAAAAAAGAACGGTTCCAACCAGCACATCTGGGAGTCCGACTCAGCCTCTTTCTCAGTTATTGAGGATCCTCGTGGGGATACTCTGAAGAGAGGAACTCAAATCACGTAAGTATAGGAAATAAAAAGATTAAAAATGAATATGGATGAATCGTATCATGTTCGTGGTGAACTCCTAAACCAGAGAATTTCATAGTTTTCAGTTTAAAAATGGCACAGCAGCAACTGGTTAAGAGATGGACCACAAATAATTGCTAATGAATACAAAGACTTTAAATTATTCACCTTCATTCATACTTTTTACACCTGTATTTTGATTGAATAATTGAGCCATCGGACAAAACAATCTCAACCGCTTTTGACTACACCTGAAACAAGGAATGTTGAATGCTTCGCTTGACAATTTTGACTGTGATCAAATTCAACAAAGCTTGACACCACTTTGCAACACTATAGAAGGGGGTTAAATGCCATATTCATTTTGTTCTGCAGCAGTGTCAAGTGCTGTCGATTGAAAAGTCAAGAGCATTTGGCCTAGGTCTAAGAGGTCAGACTATTTCCATGTTACAATTAAGACTTTTCTACTGAAAGTGAATTAAAAGAATATTAGAGATGATTGTTTGATTTGATCAATCAACAGATTGCACCTGAAGGAAGATGCCCGTGATTACTTGGAGCCTGACACCCTGAGAAACCTGGTCATCAAATACTCTCAATTCATCAACTTCAACATCTTCTTGTGGGCCAGCAAGACCGAGGAGGTTGAGGAGCCCATTGCAGAGGAGGAAGAAGAGAAGAAGCCTGAAGAAGACAAGGAGAAGAAGGATGATGAGAAGAAAGATGAAGATGAAGATGCCAAAGTCGAAGAAGACAAAGACGACAAAGAAAAGAAACCAAAAACTAAAAAGGTACTGATTTCATGTGAAATGCTTGATATGATGTATTCCTTTTTTTGTAAGCTCCCCCTGTCCTTTACTTTCAATAGGGCTTCTGGAAATAACTAACTTTAGAGGCTTTATAATGAGGCCCCTATGTTAGATATTATGAGATATAGAGACAAATCAAGGCCCAAGTAACTACCAATGTTGAACAGAAGGTAAAGATGTCAAAGAAAAGAATCAAAAAAACTAAAAAGGAATTTTAATAGATTCCAGGGGTGTCTAAGGTCTCTATGGTTTTTATTTTCAACAAGGCTTGTGGCATTGAATAAGACACTTTTTATGAGGACCCTGATAAGAGATATAGAAACAAATCCAGGATCAATTTGCTGCAAAAGTCAAAGAAGATGACATGGAAAAGAAACTGAAAGTGTAAAGATTCCATGAAAAAGACTTCTGCAGCTGATAATAATATTTCTTTGATAATAATATTTCTTTATTCTTTGAGTTTAAAATTCCTAAATTTTAACCCATCTTATGATTTTTCTGCAATTTATCATTTAGGTTGAGAAGACAACATGGGACTGGGAACTAATCAACAAGAGCAAGCCAATCTGGTTGAGGAAATCGAAAGAAGTCGGAGATGCTGAGTACAACGAGTTCTACAAATCCATCACTAAGGTTAGTTAGATATTTTCTTCTCTTCTCTCCTGTGTGTGGTGAGTCTACTAGAACGGTTGGCATTAGGAAGAGTATCAGGCCATAAACTTTGTTCCAGACAAAATAATGGATTTGTTTCCAGAGAAATCAGGTGGAATATAAATTCTGTTTGTATTTTAGCATCTTAGTCCTTTAAAAAAACAATAAATATCTACAGAGCTTTGACATCTCCTAACCATTGTTATGCTAGGGGCAAAGGATGTTATAATTATTTGGAAACAGCCTAAAATACCATTTCTGATTGACTTTAACGTAGAGATTGTCTAGGGTTTGGACAGGTTACTTTATTAGATAATACTTTTCAAATTATGGGTGAAATAGATCTTAAAACGAAAAACTAATAGGTATAAACATTTTAAATTTCAGTTCCTGGCTGCCTTATAAGTAGCTAATGCTTAAGATTACTGTTGGGGTGAGCTCATTATTTTAGATAGAAAAATAACATGCTTTCTAACATGCTTTCTAACATGCTTTGGTTTTAACCTAAAGTATTCTGTTTTTAGGACAGTGAAGAACCTCTTGCCAAGATTCATTTCACAGCTGAAGGAGAGGTGACTTTCAGGTCTATTCTCTTCGTACCAAAAGCTGCCCCTGCTGGCTCTTTCCAGGACTACGGTCAGAGGAGAGAAAACATCAAGCTGTACGTTCGTCGAGTGTTCATCACAGAAAACTTTGAAGACATGATGCCAAAATATCTTGCTTTTGTCAAGGGGGTTGTTGACTCTGATGATCTGCCACTGAATGTCTCCCGTGAAACCCTTCAACAACACAAACTGCTTAAGGTCATCAAGAAGAAGCTTGTGAGAAAAGTCCTGGACATGATCAAGAAGATTCCCGATGCTGCCTTTATGGATACCTTCTGGAAGGAATTCAGCACCAAGTATGTTTACGTTATTCTCAGTTTTTGTTTTGTCTGAAAACATCACTTAATTATTTATTAAATCTTTACATTCATATTTCCTGATAAAAAGAGATGTGCAAAGATTGTGGGCGCAAATTGGTATTTACCTCAAAAATTTTGAGATTGTGAATTTGAGATTATTTGGAGATTGTTGAGATTATGAATTTGGATGCCTAAAGGTGATACACTAGTTTTAAAAACAAACAACAACATGCTTAACCTACAAACAATAACTGTGAAAACCAGTAGACAGAGTTGTGCATTACACCTTTATACCGAAAGACATGTAAAAAAATAACTGAAGACCGTTGCCACCATGTCATTAGAAACAATAGTGCAGAGCCAATGCGTAGAGATTTAATTTAGAAGTTTATGTTATTGAAATGGTGACAATGTAAAAAAGTCATTGCTGTATCACAACGTATGAAAATCATGCTAACCAATCGGCATTTATGTCCTGTTAAAGAGCATATACTTCATGCACAACACTGATACATGTGTTAGTGTTTATTTCAAGATTCGTAACTAATTTCCTTGTTTTCCAGTATCAAACTTGGAGTAATCGAAGACCACTCCAACAGAACTCGTCTTGCAAAACTCTTGCGCTTCCTTTCATCAAACTCCAAGGACAAGTACACCAGCTTAGCTGATTACGTCGGAAGAATGAAAGAAAAGCAGGAAACTATTTACTTCATGGCTGGAACTTCAAGGAACGAGGTTGAGAACTCTCCTTTTGTTGAAAGACTTCTGAAGAAGGGTTACGAGGTTCTCTACCTGACTGAGCCCATTGACGAATACTGTATACAGGTACGTAATTTTTATTTTTTATGATTCACTTTTAAATCCGCCTCTGTGGATAACCATCTTGTAACGTTTAATTGTCGTTCTGTGTTACCTACTGCTCTGATGAGTTTCAAGTGGTGTCAGAAGAAAAGTTTCATAAGTTATGATGTTTTGGTGTGTTGCAAATCTTCACTATCCAAAGCCTTGTACTAATCAAAGACTTTACTACCCCGATGAGTGTCTTTAGCACTGTAGTGGTTATGTTTTGCTATGCTAAAGAGTTTTCTCCAAATACTTGTTTCACTTCTGGTTAATTTTTCAGAGTCTTCCCGAATTCGAAGGAAAGAAATTCCAAAATGTTGCAAAAGAAGGATTGAAGATTGGTGAGGAGACAGAAAAAATCAAGGAGAGGAAGACCGCCTTGGAGAAGGAATACGAACCTCTATTGAAATGGCTGAAAGAAGACGCACTGAAGGATCTGATTGAAAAAGCAACCATTTCTGACAGATTGACCCAGTCTCCCTGTGCTCTTGTCGCAAGCTCATACGGTTGGTCTGGAAACATGGAAAGAATTATGCGATCACAAGCTTACGCCAAGTCAAAAGATCCATCACAAGAGTAAGTATCTCTACTTTATCATTCTGTCTCAACTTAAGCTCTATGGTAAATTTGCTTTTTAGGAAGAAGGGTAATTCTGGGTCCTTAAGTTTGTAAAAAACCGGTCTTATCATCATGATATTTTGGCTCCCTGTTTAGTAGTATTTCACTGATTGAGGATCTCTTTATATGCCTGAATGGTTACCATTTTCTCCAAGTTGCTCTTTTATCTAGGACGGTTTAATCAAACATTTCCATAGACTCTTGATTTTACCCTATGCATATGCACTTTTTAAGGTGTATTGAATATTGCTTGCAGAATCACTCACATTTTGGTTTCCTCTGGGAGTGGTGTCTGGTTTGGCAAGTCACCCTGCTTTAGAAACTGAGTACTAAACTTGTTGAGTTAACTTTTTCTTCCCACATGTAAACAGGATTTCTAGTATGAGCTTGCATTGAATAGAACTCCTCCCCCGAGTTTGCCTAGAAGGCCAATTCCCTTGTCGTTATATCTCTATATTGATAATTCCTTAATTTAAAAACTTTATTTCTAAAAAGTTATTCATTTTGTCTCTTCAGCTTTTATGCCACACAAAAGAAGACCCTTGAGTTGAATCCCGGACATCCTCTGGTGAAAGAACTTCTCTCTCGTGTCTCATCTGACAACAAAGATAAAACTGCAGGCGATTTGGCCAAAGTTCTATTCGAAACCGCAACTCTTAGATCTGGCTTTGCCATCAAGGACTCCCTCGACTTTGCTAAACGTGTCGAGAGGATGCTTCGATTGAGTATGGGAGTAGATGTAGATGCGCCAGTTGAAATCGAGGATGAGCCTGAAGAAGCTAAAGCTGAAGAAGCAGAAGAGGTATCCGCAGATGATGGTGACGAGGCTGAAGACAAGGCTGAAGAGGCAAAGGCTGAAGAAGCCAAGGCAGAGGAAACTGAAAAAGAGAAGGAATCAGCCAGTGAAGAGAAAAAACCCGAAACAGACAGTGCAAAAGCATCCGAAGCTACTGAGGATGCGGTTGAGGGTGAAACAAAAGAAACCCCAGCTGAAGGTAAAGACGAGCTGTAACAATCTCTTACAATGTGATTCTTTGTAAATTTGCCATCAACTGTTTGGCATCAGATTTCCCTTGTTATTGTGAGGTTCTTCGTCCATATAGAACTTTTCTAACGTTTGAAATCATGTCTTCTCGTCTCAACCCCAGTTAATGTATTGTAATAAGATCAGAATAATTTTACACTGTGTACCAGATGTTTTTATGCAAATTGGTGAACTTGATAGAAAAGTTGCATTTCATTTTTTTTTATAAACTTTAACTCAACACTTGTTTAGATTCAAATTGCGGGGATGGCCCACTGGCTTGATAACTCTACCCATGTTTTAAGGGTGTGGAGATCGAACCAACTTCAGACCTGTCAAAAAGAGTAATGGAGAGAATTTGCCAGCTCTGTAATTTCAAGAAAAAAGGCAAAAGGAATCACAAGGTTTGATCACATAAGGAGGAAGGACTAGGGCGCACTGCTGCATAAGTTTAAGATGGTAAGCATATTTGCTTATCAATATCATTCATAATAAGATGTGAAAAAGGACGATTTTCCAAAATACTGTGGATCTGATGCAAGGCAAAAGCAGTTATAATTTTTAGTATGCATTAGTCGCTGCTTTTGACATCTTAAGTATCTGTACCGTAAAGTAATCAACAGAGCTGTGTTGGCTCAGCTTTTGAGAACATTCATAGAAAAAGGACAAATCACTCTGCACTTCTGAATGAATTAGAAAATAAAGCAGCAGAGAAAAAGGAACTATAGAAATGGTGAGAAATAATGAAATTTTTGCCAGGAGACAATTAGATGAATTTCAGTTTCAGATCAATACAGAGCTTCAGAAGAGTAAGTGAAGTTTAAATATTCCAAAACATACAAGTTTTGAAAATAAACTCAATATTTTTTTACTATTTCGACGCATTAGATTTCTTTGGGTGTTGTTTCAAAAGGGCAAAAATTTATTTCAAATAAGTTTCGTTCTAAGCGACTAATATACATCGAAGATTAAACTTAAGACCTGTTATTTGGACTCAAACAGCCCTTAAACCAGAGAGGTGAGATCAACCTTCCAATACAAACCTTTTTATTATTCAACATTTCCGCTGTTTAGGCAATTCTCTCCTCACACTTAATGACAGGTCTGAAGGTGGTTTCGAACCTGGGACCCTTCGAGCAAGGGTCAAGTGATCGAACCACTCAGCCATCCCTGCCAATCAAAACCTTTCAAGATCAATTCAAAACCTTTTAGAGACATCACCTTGGGGCTATTGTTTGCTTTGATACTTTCTATAATGATGTGATTAATCAGCAGAATACCAAATTGTGGTTAAGTGTCAATATAACGGATTGCTATCAGAGCAGAGTGACTTCCATATTGAATAGGCATTGCAGTTATGCTACTCCCCTTCAATCTGATAAATGCTTCAAAGCAAAATGAATATCACTTCACTCTGGCAATGGTATGAAAAACACCTCTAAGTTACTCCGTAGCAGAGCTTTTGTAATTGTATGAATCCTATTTACTTCGTCCCAAAGACTTATCAGAAATGCAAAGGAATACCATACAGGCTACCTACTTACTAGAGTGTTATGGTAAATTCCCTGTCTAAATAAAGGAAGCAGAGCATCGTAGTTACTGTACGCTTGAGTTTCACTCTGAGTGAAAATTACTGGGCTATCAAGTCTGCTCTGATATATCATGTATAGTGTAACTCTAGCCTGAGCTTTGCTGCAGTTGTATTATGGTTCATAACAACCTGGCCAGATTTGAGGGATCATAGCTAGGCTGAAGTGATTAGCTTCATTAACTTATTGAAATCTTAAAATGGTAGAAAAAGCATTGTAAATGAAGTCTTTACTTTGTAGCCAGTGTACTAGAATCATAAAGTATCTCCTTAGCTGCTGCATTGGGAAGGTTTCTTTCTGTCATGTGTGGCTTGATGTCCTTTAAGATGGGCAGCCCGATTAAAACTTCTCCCACAAATGCTGCAAAGGAAGGGTTTCTTCCCAGAATGTATGCGCTCATGTGCGACCAAATTACTGGAACGGTTGAAGCCTTGTCCACAAGTGCTGCAACGGAAGGGGGTTTCCCCTGAGTGTATCCTTTGATGTTCCGCCAGATAATGTGAAGTTTTGAAATATTTCTTGCATGTTCTGCACTGAAACTGCTCATCTCTGTTATTTACTCTGGTATGTATAAGTTGATGTGCAGCTAGATTGCTTGAACAGTTGAAGCGTTTCTCACAAATATTACACTGAAAAGGCTTTTCACCTGAATGAACTCGTTTATGTCTTGTCAGACCACTTGCGCGTCTAAAACTCTTACCACATGTGCTGCAACAGAACGGCTTTTCCCCAGTGTGAATTCGCTCATGTGCGATAAGATGTGTGGACCGACCAAAATTCCTTCCACATGTTTCACATTTAAAGGGCTTGTCGTTATGCCCAAGTTTGTGGGCATTCAATAGGCCTGATGTCTTGAATATACTTCCGCATGAATTACAGGGAAAGGCTGATATTGTCAGAGAAACTTCAAATTCCTTGTCACTTGCAAGTAAACGTTCTGTGTTGTTAGCTCTTAAGCCTTCCGCATCCATTTCATTTTCAGTAGTACAAGTTTTATATTGTTCTGACTCCGGTGGACATGATCCATCTCTTTGATTTTCTGTGTTAAATTCAGATTCTACCATCGCAAAAATCAAATTAATCTTTGGTAAAGCATTAATGGGCTGGTTATTCTGGGAGCCGTTGCTGTCGTTTTCCAACACAACAAAATGTTTTACAAGATCTTCCTTCAAATGCTTGATTTGCTCGGCAGAGAAATCAGAAATACGAATGTCAAACTGAAAACCAGCAGTCGGGCTGTTGTCAGATTCTTTGAAAAGCATCACTATTCTTTCTAGCAAGTCGTTTAACTTATCTTGCTGTCCAAAAGTAAATGTCTTGGATCCGTCATTTGTTTCACTGTTGTATACAACATCCATAGTATGCTGTTTACAAGTGCCAGCAGTCTATAAAAGAAAAATAATTTTCTGCTCAATTTACCACTACCTGTGAAAATTAATAACTAAAATCATGTGGGAGGTTGGTGGGTTGGGAAAACTACAACTCTGTGAGCAGGCAGAGTCCATAAGTCTTCCTTGAAAACAAGAATAAAACATGGGTGGAGCCGAGAATGCCTCTGATGAATTTCATAATATAGTGAATAATACCGCTCTCCTGATGGAAATTAGGCCTCTTGTGGCCTTTATTAGGCTAACACGGTGTCTGTAATTTACCAATTCACTAACATACCAACTTCTTTTGTTAATTCAAAACTATCATATGGAGTTGGTAAGTTGGCATATTACAGACACCGAAGTAACATGTTACATTTTCAATAGTGAAAAACAGTCACTGAGTCTGTTATTGAATTCCCATGACTTGTGGAATAGAAGATTCAACAAGACAACTTGACTTAAATTTCAATGGTTATACGAAATGATAGAAAAAAGAAATCTATTGTTTTTTACAATTCTAAAGTTTCATGTATTAACTAACAATGCTTATAAGAAATTATCCCACAGAACTCAGCACTTTTTGTGTTGGGGAGACTCAAACTATTTCTTTTGGGTACGTTATTATCTTGGGAGATAACAAAAGTGTAATTGAAATCAAAGGAAACTGAAGGTCTAACCAATGCGAATATTTAGAACATCAAGTTGCTGTTGAATACGATTTTCAATCTGAATCTAAAAACAACGTGCTTTCTTTTCTTTGGGCCAACAATTATCGCCGCTTGGTTGCAAGCAAAAGAATTGAACTGCGATCGAAACAAAACGAGAACTGACCTCAAGTGCAAGACTGCTGTTTGCGATGAAGTCCGGTGATTTGCTTGCTTTCCTTCACATGCTGTGCCATGCGTGAGCCTGGAGAAGCGAAGGTATGAGTTATTCTACGTGCATCGCCGAAAAGTTTAAACATTCATATACAGGGCTGCCAGATGTGTAATTATCTTTTATATATGTGCATTATGCAAATTTAGGTGAATATATACAAAATAAGGAATTCCATCCTACCATCTAAGAACCAGCCTAACCCTCGATTTTTTAATTGTCTTGTGCCAAATCGATCAAGGGGATGTGAAAAAGACGTCGTAAAATTTTGGATTTTAACTGAAAATGCCATTATTATTATTATTTGCTCCAGTCCTTCGACAACACGCAAGGACACCTTCCTGCCAAATATGGCAGTGTGCTTGGATTTTTTTTTTAAAGTTTTTTATATGATTTTTCTTTTAAAGTTTTTTTTTCCTTTTTCTTTCAGTTACCTTTTCTTCTTCATACGTTAATCATGTCAAATATCTTTTTAACCCCTCTGCCATTTCTTCAAGTTTCTCCTTTGATCTAGAGTCTGTAATGTTTTCCATGTCTCAACTCATTGATTTTCTCTTCAAAAATCTGTGCTGTACCTTTACACTCTACAACGTAGTGTTTAGTGCTTTGCTTCTTCTCAATACAAAATTTGCATCTCCAGATAGTGTTATTCCAGTATGACTTCCTTGGAGTTGGGTCGAGTACTCCCGCTCTTGCTCTGATGACTACACTTGCAAGTTTTCTCAGTAAGCCATTATATGGTTTTGGGATGCCTGGTTCTATTGTGTCTGTGCACAATTCTTCATATTTCTCGCTCTCTTTTCTTTGATCTTTTAACAAGTTTTTGATCTTTTTATTTATCTTAATCATAACGAGTCTTTTCCAGCTATTCTTTGACATTACCTTTGCTTTTCTCAAATTTATTTCTATTATTCTATTATTATTTCTATTGCAGCTAACTCTAATAATTGTGAAAACTGTGGAAGGTTATTAATAATTTGCTCTTTCATCGTTTCTTTGATCAAATTGTTTGACTCCTCTCTATTCATTCGTTGCCAATTTGATGAGGTCAATAACAACTATCCTTTTTAGAACTAATGTATCTATAACTCTTTATATTTAAGTCTGACATGTTCGTAATTAGTGTAATTACACAGTACTTGATCAGACCTCTTGATTGATATATCATTTGTTTGATTTTAAAGAAATCTGAACAGTTTGACATCATCAATCTGATGACTTAATAATTGAGCTATTTTTAGAATTGAGGATCATGACATGTCTACAATTTTTTCTGCACACACTGTTTCTTTGCTCTTCTTCTCAGTGTATAAACACCGGTACTATCAGTTTGACAAATTCAATAAAAATGGGTTTGAAATAAATTTCATAGATTTTTCTTTTGTTGGTCTAAATCTTTGCAAATTGTACGTAGGCTTATGATGGTAGAAAAATTCAAAAAAATTCTGAATTCTTGAATATGAAATTGAATCTCTACCCAAAGATAAATGTTTGCCAACATGGCAACCCTAGTTGCTTCGACTCGACAACGATCGACTTCCTTTCATTTTGTGCTTGGATGGCTGGCGAAATTCGCGCGCACGCAGCTCTGGAAACCAATAGGCCACTAGAGTTTCAAGTTGATTCGGTCACCAGATAAATGCTCTTCATCCATCACTTCATATGGTCAAAGGTAGGTTATATTTACCACTTCCTTTACTTTATAAACTAGAACTATCAATAAATAACTCATGCTAAGTTAGGCCTGCTGAAACTGGCCTAAAAAGGTATAAACTTATACAGTTAGTCATTAAGGCCTATAGTAGTCGTATAGGACTTCACTGGCTGTAAAAATCAACAAATTATGAGAATCAGAATAAAGATAAAAGTACCAAAATCATCAATTTTAGCAGTTCTAGAGGGCTGTGTCTAGCTGCGGGAAGAAAATAAAAATAGTCCATTAAATGGCTTGGCAAAAAACAATAAAGAATCACATGATCCAGGGTTTAAGTCAAACTCCATGCTAGATAAATCTGTCATTAACTACATGGATTCCAATTTGGGGGGCAGCGGCATTCCCACAAAATTACTAACTCCCTTTTTAACTCTCTGCCCATGCAAGCAAGTTTATCCTGTACTGTGGGGAAAACGTGTTTTCGTCCCATTATGCAAAGCTGTCAATTTTTTCTGTATTAAAACTGGGAATTGTTTGACCTATTCTGCCTCTATTGCTTTCTTTGGTACCGTTCATCCTTAAAAGGCCAAACCGGAAGTCTCTCCTTGAAATTGTGGAAATTAGAAGGGGTATATTAAAGTTTCAATCCTTTGTTGTGAATCTTAAAACCACAGAATTTCAAAGCTAGCCAATTCCACTCTAATGAAACAAAACAGATTTCACGGATGTAGGTTTGTTGAATTCGCCACTTGTAACAGTATTATACTATTGTAGTGGAAAAGATAAATGAAATACCATTCAATCTTATCGTCTCAGTCATTGAATGCAGGTTTTAACACACTGCTGCGAGTCACCTGCAAGATTTTTTCATCTTATGAGAAACTGCTTACAAGAAATGGGATTCACATGTTAGGTTATTCTATCGTTCTCATTCAGACATACTACTCTGATGAGTGTCAAACGCAAAGCTTTAGTAGCTATCATTCTTTGCTATGTTTTCTATTTTCCTTGCTATCCTCACGTTCTTCACCAAGCAAAGAATATAGGTGAAAAAACGAAAAAGGGAAAAGGGGGAAAAAGGAAATTTCACTTTCAGACCCTTTCCTTTTTTATCAGATTATAGAAAGTTATGGTTGAGGAATCAGTCTCAGAGAATATCCTTTGTTATTTGACTAGGATCAGTGGTATCTGAAGAGCAGAGAAGAACCCAAGGAATGTGATGGAGGATGCGAACGAATTAGATTCATATGAAACTGCTGGTCAAGAAGAAACAAGAACTTTATTGGAAGCAGCAATGCTTGAAGACTCCAACCAAGTAAGCAGCTCTGAATTAAATGACTTGAAATCAAACGCAAATTTATCGTATCTTGTGACAATTGGCTTTGAAGAGATCGAAGAAAATAAAAAATATGTTTCTGAGGAAGACTTGAAGGCGTCAAAGACATCCGGACATGTAACGTCATGTAAGCGTGCCAATAACGAAGATAAATCATTAGTGTGTGATATTTGCGGGAAAAGTTGGAGCTGCGCGAGCCACTTGAAAGTTCATATGCGAGTACATTCAGGGGAAAAACCTTATGGATGCGAGACTTGTGGTCGCAAGTTTAAAAACTCAAACCATTTAGTCCGGCACAAAGTAATTCACACTGGGGAAAAATCATACAAATGCGACATTTGCGGACGATGTTTCAGTCAAGACGGTACCCGAAAGCGACATTTACTCTCACACACAGGGGAGAAACCTTTACAGTGTGAGCTTTGTGATAGGAAATTTAGTTATTCTTGTGACCTGATCAAGCACAGGAGAATGCATACAGGAGAAAGACCTTACAGCTGCCTGGAATGTGAGAAAACGTTTGCATGTAAAGGCGATTTGGTAAAACACGCACGCGGCCATACTGGGGAGAAGCCCTATCAATGCAAGACATGTGGTAAAACATTCAGCCGATCAGACAATGTCAGGAGACACGAAAGAGGTCATTTTGGCGACAAACCTTTCCTTTGCAGCGTTTGTGGCCGACATTTCACGCAAAAGAGAAACTTAGAGGGGCATCTTCGAATACATATGGGTGAAAAACCGTTTGGTTGTGGCACCTGTGGAAAGAAGTACAGTCAGTCGAGTTCACTGGCAAAGCATTCTAAGGTTTGCACTGGAGATAAACAGTTCAAATGCGGTGCCTGTGAGAAATGTTTTTGTAATAAGTGGTTGCTGGACAGGCATGAGCTTTCCCATGTTGAGAAGAAGCCTAATGATTGTGCTGTATGTGGAAAAGTCTTTAGAAACGAAAGTAGTCTTGAGAAGCATTTATTAAGCCATTCAGATAAAAATTCAATGGAAAGTCACTCTGAAAAAAAGTCTGCAAAACGTCAATTAGTCAGGAATTCTGCGGAAAGTCACTCTGATAAAAAGTCTCAAGACAGCCAGAAAAAGTCCGCTATTTGCAATGTATGTGGAAAAGTCTTCAGAAGACAAAGTAGTCTGGAGAAGCATTTGGTAAGCCATTCAGATGAAAATTCAATAGAAAATAACTCTGATGAAAAGTCAAAAGAAGATCAATCTGATGAAAAGTCTCTAGAATGCCAAAGGAAGTTGACAGAGTGTAAAGCCCGCAGAAAAGTCTCAAACAAAGAAAGAAGTTTAGGAGAGCTTTTATCAATCAACTCGGGTAAAAATCTTATAGAAAGTCATCTGGTTAAAAAATCTAATGGAAATTTATCTGAAGAAGCATTTAAGGAAGAAATTCACAAAGATCACAAGTCTTTAGAATGCGAGATGAAGAATGTAGAAAGTACATCACATGAAAAGTCTGTAGAAATTCAATCTGATGAAAGGTCTGTAGAAATTCAATCTGATGAAAAGTCTGTAGAAAGTCAATCTGATGAAAAGTCTGTAGAAATTCAACAAGCTGAAAAGTTAGTAGAGAGTCCCTCTAATGAAAAGTCTGTGGAAAGTCAACCAGATGAAAAGTCTGTGAAAAGTCAATCAGATGAAATATTTATGAAAATTCAACTAGACAGCACAAGTCAAACAGATGAAAAGTCTTCAGAAAGTCTCTCTGATGAAAAGTCTGTGGAAAGTCAACCAGATGAAAAGTCTGTGAAAAGTCAATCAGATGAAATATTCATGAAAATTCAACCAGACCGCACAAGTCAACCAGATGAAAAGTCTGCGGAAAGTCAAAATAAGGAATAGTCTTTAGAAAGTCAATCAGATGAAACGTCTGCGAAAAGTCAATCTTGTGAATAGTCAATGGAAATTCAATGAGATGAAATTTCTGTAGAAATTCTATCAGATGAGACGCAATTAACACTAGGAAACCACACATTGTTATTTTTAGCATCTTATGAAATTTGAACACGAAGTAAAATCGGTTGACAATTTTTGTAAGAAAACTTTGCATACAAGAAGGAACGGAACGCTTTATTAGTTTGGATCTGGCAAGAAAATGATGTGAGCTTCCTTGTGTCCTAATTTGTCTTTCTATTTCAATTTCATTTATATCTACCGCAAAATAACACATTTTTTAAATCAGAATAATACCTTTATTTATAAGATATCAACAAACTGTAACGAATTATTAAGAGCTAATTACACTCTTTTTTATAAAAACAATTTTATAAGAACAGGAGCCTCAAATTTTGGCAATATCTAAGAACAAGCTAAGAACAAACCGAAGCTGAATATTTTTAGCTCAATATAGGGATTAAAAGTTATTACCAAAAGACTGAGAAATAATTACAAGAAAAGCAGATTGACAGCACACGCATGACGCATATATCAGATGGTCAAGAGAGTCAAAATTTGCAACAATTAACACAAATAATAGCAAAGCTAGGCTTCTAAGGCATTTTAGAAGGAAGAACAATTCATGAACATTTCAGGCTGAAAATAGAGAAATATTTAAGAAGCCAGCCAGCTTCAAACCAATTTTACTGGTTCTTATAAAAAAAAGTGTGACATAGAAGACATCTAAGTAAGAAGATTGCCCATGTGGCGGGGATGGTCGAGTGGTTAGATCCCTTGACCCCTGATCGAAGTGTCCCGAGTTCGAAACCACCTCCAGACCTGCCTCAAAGTGTGAAGAAAGAATTGGCCAGCTCTCTGTAATTCCAGGCAAAAAGGCAAAAGGAATCACGAAGTGTGGTCACATCGAGAGGAAGGACCAGGGTCGCACTGCTCGATTAGTCTACCTATTCAGTGCGCCCTTTGTGCTTCGCACATAAACCCATACCTTACGAAGATAGTAAGCGCATGGGCCTATATCGACTATCAACACCCCGACAGACATATGAATAGAACTCTAAAGATCTTATGAGTTATGTACCCTCAGTCACATATTTAACCAAAGAAGCAGAAATGAACAGCCCATTCCTCTATTCATAGTGGTCAGTTGATCGACCTATTTGGACAGACGACTCGATACTGTTATCGTATTAGCTACTAGTTATTAGTCGTCACCCCGTTTCGGTTTACAAGGAACCCTGTCATCAGTCTGTTTTGCTCTGCTCGTGGAATGAAAAGGGAAACATGGAGGGCCAATATTTTGTTGATGTAAGTCGTGTCTCCTAGGAGGGGTACCTAGCTGATGAGGAAACCCTACCCTTAGGCTGACACATCTGACTTGTTTTAATGTAATGGGTGAGGGTGTTCCTACTGGTTGGTTTACCCTCTTAAGGCTGGTACTCACTTGGCGATTATCACGATAACGATTACTGCGACTAAATTTTTCAAATATCTGGGTGATTAGCCTTATCATGTACTCATTATCAATCGCTTTGATCGCAACTTCGCTCCATATATAAGTCAAAATGGCTCCTCACTTAAAGAAAATACTTCTTCCAATGATGAGCGTTGTTCATAGACGGCAACGAGCAGAGAAAAAGGTTTTGAGTGAGGGAGAGGGAAATTTTTAAGAAACGTCTAGCGAATAGAATGGGTATCTTCAAGAGCTGTGAATGAATAACTGTGAGTTTCACTATCGCCAATTTCATCGAATTGGATGTTTTTAGTTTCTGTTATCAAAGAAGATTAAAAGCAAAATATCGTCCAAAACGCACTCTGAATACACGTATACTTTATAAGCAACTGCTTAATAAAAACTTAAGCAATTCCAGTACTGGATAGAGGAATTCTAAGCAATTAAAAAATTTTGATATTCGATTACTTTGGATGGGAAAGTAGGGGTCAAACGTATATGAAGATAAATCAGCTGCTATCTCTGTTTCTGACACTCTTTCTGAAATGACACCAAGACCCCGTTTACACTAGTACGGATCCAAATGGAATGGATCTGTACCCAAACGAGCACAGATAGGCCTCCCGTTTACACTAGACCTGTGGATCCGTACCCATTTGGGTCTGCTATCTGGATCCATTTGGGATCGCTTTCCAAGGTGTACTCGTTTGGATCCGTGCTCGTTTAGGTCTAGTGTAAACGGTTGGAACCGTTCCCAAACCGGTACGGATCGAAGTCGAGGGGGCCTATCATAGGTTTTGCGGCTTGCGGCTTCAGCCCTATTTTTAACTGCGGCTTACGGGTTTTACCATGGATTTTTGCGGCTGCGGCTTTGCGTTTACCGTTTCGTCTTCACGACCTGCGGCTTTGTGCTTTATTTCATGGCGGATTGCGGCTTTTGACAGATTTGTGTGCGGCCTTGCGGTTTCGAGACCCCCTATAATAGGCCCCCAAGTCGAGGCAAATTTATCTGCGTTTTCTAATTAGATTCGGGTCAAACTGTTGAAAACGGGGCTGGACCTGGCTGTGGATCCGTTCCAGTGTAAACGCGATCTGAAATGGATCCGTTCCAGTGTAAACGCTAGCAAATTTAGGCACGGTTCCAATTTGGATCCATACTTATTTGGATTCGTTCTAGTGTAAACGTTTAGCGAGTGGCAAGATGCCATGTACTTGTCCCTCAACTAAGAATTTTTCATTTCTACCCTTCGAGACACGTTGTCTTGATATGCACTTCTATACGTCTACTGACATAAATGATCTCAATAAAATTATAATATCTACAGTTTATATACAGAAATGAAAGTGAATTGATACATGAAATGACGCAGCTTGTGGTTGTTAGAGGATTGCTAAGGAGGAAAGGGTGTAGAATCCTAGGTAAGAAAGTAAAATTTAAACGAAGAAAGTCCACAATACTAGGCTTTGTGCCGGATCCTTTCGATGGTTGCGGCGAAGTAGGTAAAATAAAGCGAGACAGGAACAGCGCAAGACGACACAGAAAAAACGTAGATGGATTGAATATTGTATATATAGAAATTTTGTCAATTGACAATATTCTTATATAGGTACAATATTTTATCCATCTACGTTTTCTCTGTGTATGGGTCCTGTGCGTCGTCTTAAGAAAGTAAAGCTGGAAGTATGCAGTAAAGTGCTTAACAGGATATCTGAGATTAGGCTAGGTCAGGCGTTATTTGGAAAAAATGGAATGTTACCATATATAGATGACGCGAAGATGATATGACAATAATAGAGTAAGTTGCTGTGACGCAGAGAACTTTAAGAAGCAAATTGTTGAGAAAGAAAGTTCTGAGAACAAATGAATGAGTAAGCAAATAAAGGCCTAAGTACTGACTGTAGAATGTCTAAATCCACTACAAACGGGGTCTAAGCTCAGAAAAGCACACAGCACGAAGAGGAACGCATTCAAACTGAGAAAACCAAGATGACTGTCCTCGCTTTCACTAGGTTTTATTCAAAAAAAACGTACCATGAGAGCGATCAATTAACACTAAGAAACAATGCAAGAAAACGGTTTCCAGTGGGATCACAATAACGCAAACAATTCTTATGAATCTCAAGGCATTTTGACACTTTCAAACCCATCCCAACAAGAAAGGGATGACCCTCAAACAATAGTAACTGGTGTGGTCGATTATCAAAATTGCACTAAGACCCGAGATCTTGAAGAAGCTGCCAGGAAACGTGCTTAGGTGACTGATCAAATATCTTTTAACTAAAGAAATTCTTCTCTGAATAATTATTTTTTCCAAAAATATTATTAATCCCTCCTGTGGTGCCGATTTTATTGCAGATATAGGCTTTCCTCAGACACCAACTTTTGATCATTGGGGGGGGGGGCGATTGTCCCCTTGCCCCGTCCTGGCTACGCTCCTGACTTTGGCCAAATTTCGGTTCAGCGACCAGAAATTGAATACAGGAGTCGAATGACGTAAAAGTAGGCTGGAAAATATGAGAATTGGTAAGTTCTGCAATCTTCGAGATATAGCACATTATGCAGTACCAACCAGATGATTGTTCCATAGAAAAAGCAAACTGTATCTAGTGATAACAACTAACCAGTCCCTCATTCTAAAAATAAGTCAGAATAATGAGCTGCTTATCAGGCAACTGCTGTCTACGTCTCGACAACTCTGGCCGCAAATATTTGTGGTCATCTTGTGTCAATAAATACGGAATTTCAACATTACTTGCAAGCGCACCGGAACTAATGAGATTTTGGACTACTTGTGCACTGAAACAGGTAATTTCAAACTAGAGACATTATTTTGAGGGAAACCATGGGGGTTATTGAGAAAGAGAAAGGAGATGACAAGTTTTCAAAGGCACTAGTTTTCTTTGTCAATGGTAATATATTTGTTTGTATTTTACGCACACAATTGTTTACATGCATGCATGAGTCCGGCATTTGCGAGAGTGCGAGCCTAAGGCAAATTAACAATTCGTTAAAAGTGCACAAGATTTGGAAATTTTTAGATATTTTTGAGATGTTTTAAGATTCCATGATATTTTCGGAGATATTCCAGGACTTCCACAGTTATTACGCAAAATTTTCAAGGCTGTTGTCAAATTGTATAAGATTTTCCGAGTGATTTGCCCCAATGCCTGATGCTAAATCGACTTTTCGTATTGTGCGGCATTCTAGTCTACCAGCATAATGTTTTTACTGCACACCTTTTATTCTCATAAATGATTCTGCATCTACCGATTCTCATGCTAAAATTCATGAATCTAGCGTTTCCATTCCAGTATCTTGTAATTGATGTTGCATTTTAGTTTGTTTGTTTATGTTTGAATTCTGCCTTTTGTCTCGTCGAGTGCGGACGTAAATTTCTCGGCGGTTGGATAAAAGGACTTCAACGACTTCTTTTTTTTTTTACTTCTTTTTTTTTATTTTCTTTTTATGACATGGATTATCTATATAAGAATTTTAAAACACAATAATCGAAATGGATAAGAAAGAATTTGAGGAACTTCTTAATAAATCGATAGCTGGATTGGAGACACGTCTAGAAAAATCACTAAAAGCTGCAATCAAGGAAGAAATAGACCAACTACTCGCTACTCGCTTATCAGAAATAGACATTAAGCTGAAGGAAATCGAGAAGTCTCAGAGTTTCTTGGCTTGCCAATTTGAGGTTCTTAGAAATCAAGTTGGTTATATGTTAGCAGACAACACAAAAATAAAAGAGGAAAATGAAAAATTGGTTGCCCGTATCATTCAATTGGAGAAGGTTGATAAGCAAAGAGCCAAGACAATAGACGACCTTGAACCAGAGGCGGACTGGCATATAAATCCCAGGGTTGCTACCTTCACAAAGGGCCCGCAGTTTTTGGGGGTGCCACACCCCACAGCGTGACCAAGGTAAATTAAGTGAGTGGAGAAGGCATTGAAATGGGGTGGTCAGGGAACAAAGCCCCTGGGAAAATTTTTAGGCCAGAACTTTGGCTTAGAACGCCAACGCATCTTCCAGTTATTGCCATTAATGATAAGGAAGTTTTGATGATTTTGCGACAGTTATTCTATACATCAGAGCAGAGTGTTAGGTGAATTTTGAAAAAATCTCTTTCTCTTTGGCTTTGAAGGCACTTCCCAACATCATGCTAGCTATTAGCGATAAGGAAATTTTGCTAATTTTGTGATACTTATTCGATAAATCAGCGTGCCAGGAAAATTTTTTGAACAATGCCATTTACTTTGGCTTAGAATGCATCTCCCAGCATCACGCTCGCCATTGGTGATAAGGAAATTTTGCTAATTTTGTGATACTTATTCGATAAATGAGCGTGCCAGGAAAATTTTTTGAACAACGCCCTTAACTTTGGCTTAGAATGCATCTCCTAACATCATTCTTGGCATTTAGAAATAAGGAAATCTTGCTAATTTGATACTTATTCGTTAAATCAGGGTGCCAGAAAAACTTTTTGAAAAACGTCCTTTTCTTTGGCTTAGAAGGTCACATTTTTAGATCATAATGCCATCATTCGAATCAATGGAGCACTACAAAATGCCATCACGTAAGCCGGTTACCAAAATCTTGCCATTGCGTCATCTACTTTTGAAGCTTTTCTCGGAAAAATTCTTCCCAACCTATACCCTGCCATTTTCTCTTCTGTTATCTCGAGGACCATCTTTGGGCCCATCAAGTCACAAAATGTTTTGTATGCACCCTTTCCTTAGTCGTAGAATGATTCTCACAATGCAATATCAGCCTACCCCCAAAATGGAAGTTTTGAAAATGTTGTGATAGTTTCATGAAGGAAAGTTTTAAGAATGCCAAAAATCACTTTCTAGCATTATTACAAACCGGGCAAGCAATTGCAGGATTACAAAAGCTGCAAGATGGAGAGGAACCGGATACCTAAGCCTAGAATCCTAATCAATCCTGATCCCCATATCCGTATCTATATCAGGTTGGGTATCATTTTCTTGCTCACAGAAATTGTTAATTGCAAATCTCGATTTTTCTCAAGCAAGGGCCCGGATTCTACGAGATTGTAAGGGCCCGGGTTGCGTTCGCAACCTAGCATCCCTGCCAGTCCGCCACTGCCTTGAACAGTATGGTAGAAGGAACATGGTTGAGGTCAGTGGCATACCAAGACAAGCCAGAGAAAATTGTGAGGATATAGTTCTAAAGCTCGCTGCAAAAATCAATGTGGAGTTGAAAGCTGAAGACATTGAGGCCTGCCACCGTATTTCGCCGAAACAAGACGCCCTCATCATAGTGAAGGTTCTCTCGAGAAAGTCTTCATCGAGCTTGTTATCTAAACAAGCTAAATCAAATACCAGGAAGATTACAATCGCTGACCTGGGGTTCGAAATGCCAGCAACATCTGCAAATTCCACCACCAATGCTTCTTCTGGTAAGGTTTATGTCAATTAAAGCCTTACCAGTAGAAATAAAAATTTGCTTCGCCTCTCAAAAATGAAAAAAAGGGAGCTGGATTGGAAATTCGTTTGGTCGAGGAATGGAACCGTCTTTATGAGGAAAGATGAGAATATAAAGAAGATTTCATTTCCAGAAGACCTCGATATGTTGGACAACGCATTAGTAGACTTTTTCATTTTTATTTCTTTTTTTAATTCATTACCTCATAAATATGATAGAAATAGTGACCCTCCCCCTTGACTCCCATACCTGAAAATACATGGTGTCCTAATTGTGAAAAACCCGTAAGAGAAAACCAAAATTCGATCTATTGTGATTCATGCAAATTATGGTTGCATCTAAAATGTTCTGGTCTTAATAAGATAGAATTTGATCTTTTATCTGAAAGCTATGACACTGACTGGTTTTGTAAAAATTGTCTCAAGTGCATTTTTCCGTTTCAAAATATTGACGATAAAAAATTTCAAATAGTAACTGAAGCTATAAGTTCAAAATCTCTAAATATCTGGAAATCAATTCTTAATAAAAAAACAGGTTATGACAAAACTTGCTCTGTTTGCACAGAGATTACACGTGTCGCCAAAACATCGATTCCGTGTGGAAAATGCAAACATCTCATCCACAAAAAATGTGCTCAGCTTGTCAACGTTTCTCTAAATAACATCGATAATCACCTGTTATCTTGGGAATGCGTAGGTTGCGCATCTAAGAATTTATCTGTCCTTCCTTTTGCCGAACTCAATGAAAAGGAAATTGGTGATTTAACTTTTAATTCTAATTTCTCTTGTAAATGCAATTCAACAGCGATTTCCCTAACCAACTATAATAACCTGGAAAATGTAGAAATATGTAAAATTTCCCTAAAAGAACATGACTCTCTTTATAATAATGACTCAGACATTAACTTAACTGATTTCTCTAACTTTAATTATTATGATAATCATGAATTTCATAAACTCTGCAATAAGCCCTCTTTCAAGACTGAGCAGAATACAGGAATCTTGCACACAAATATCTGCTCAATCTCTAAGAATCTTGAAAGTCTTCAAACCTTATTAGCCAATTTAGACCATAATTTTAATATCATAGCTGTTAGTGAAACTTGGCACACAAAAAATAACGATAGTGATGTTAGGAAACTCAAACTAGGAGGATATCATAATTATGTTGGTCTAAAAGGTTCTAGTATGAAAGGTGGGTGTGGCTTTTTTCTCAACGATAATTTATCGTTTCAACCAAGGAATGATATTAAAAAATCCTTAAATGAAACCAACTGCGAATTTGAAGCTCTGTGGCTTGAAATTGTAAATACAACTGGAAAAAATATCTTAATTGGAGTAATCTACAACCACCCTCGTAGAGACTCTACCCCTTTTTTAGATTACCCTCAGTCTGTTCTGAACAAGATAAACCGTGAAAATAAACTTGTTATTTTGTCTGGAGATTTCAACCTAAACTTGTTAAAATATGATAAAATCCCGATGGTAGAAGCTTTTATAAATCTAATGTTAGCTAATTTTTATAAGCCTTTAATAACCCATCCTACTCGAATACATGCAAACTCTTGCCACAGTTTAATTGATAACATTTTTATAAATACCCTTGAATATGAAACTGTAAGTGGCAATCTTGTTGACTGTGTTTCTGATCATCTACCAAATTTCGTTTTCCTTGCTAATGGAAAAGTTATGAAAGGCAAAGACCGCAGCCTTGTGAGAGACTACCGTTCTTTTAATTCTGAAAAATATATTGCAGACTTCAACAACTTGGATTTGGACTCGAATGACTCGAATATGAATTACGTAAATACACTTGATAAAAAATATGAGGATTTTCAATCGAAAGTTTTAAGCATTATCAATAAGCATGCAACCCTTAAATTTAGAACAAGACGACAAAGAAAACAACAATTAAAGCCGTGGATAAAGAATGGAATCTTAAAATCTATATCTTCTAAGAATAAATTGTATAAAAAATATATAAAAACTAAAGATGACTTTTGGTATCAACGGTACAAAAAACACAGAAATATGTTAAACCAAGTTATAAGATTGAGTAAAAAACAATATCATTTATCCTACTTTGAAACGTATAAGTATGATTCTAAGAAAGTATGGCAAGGAATTATCAACCGAAAAAAGTCAAAAAATTCTCAAGATTTTAAAATTAACATAAACGGTAGGCTAATTTCAGATCCCAAACCAGTGGCAAATGCTTTTAATAATTTCTTCGCTAATGTTGCACAGAATCTTGTAAACAAGCTTGGACCAAGTAATAAACACTTTACAAAACTATCTAAAGCATCCAAAAAACGAGTCCTTTTTCGTCACACCTGTGACCCCTTATGAAGTAAATAGGCAATTGCTAAATCTAAATGAAGGAAAAGCTTCAGAAGCATACGATATTCTAGTCAAACTAATTAAATGCGTAAGTGATGCTTTAACTATTCCCCTTACAAACCTGATAAACGAATCTTTTGAATCTGGCTCTTACCCTTCCCTGCTAAAATTTGCTAAAGTTGTCCCAATTCATAAAGCAAAATCACGTGAAGAATTATCCAACTATCGCCCAATATCACTGCTGCCCATTTTTAACACAATTTTTGAAAAATTAATGCATACTAGGCTAACAAGCTTTCTAGAAAAACATCATATCATCTTTGAGCATCAATTTGGCTTTCAAAAGAACAAGTCAACTTCTCTTGCTATTTTAGATCTTTATAATCAACTTATCAACGCTATTGAGGATAAAAATGTTTCATGCTGTATTTTTCTGGACTTAGCAAAAGCTTTTGATACTGTCGATCATACTATCTTACTAGATAAACTTGAATTTTATGGTGTAAGAGGTACTGCCCTAGATTGGTTCAAATCCTATTTAACTGACAGGACACAAAAAGTCTCTATCAATGGCCAATTATCGAATTCTTGCAAAATAAATACTGGAGTACCACAAGGCAGTGTTCTTGGACCTCTTCTCTTTCTTCTTTACATAAACGATATGCCCTCTGTCTCTAAGTTGCTTAAATTTCATTTATTTGCAGACGACACTAGTATCTTTTTCTCAGATAAAAACGTAAAAAATCTCGAAAATACTATTAATATTGAATTAATGAAAGTCTCAGATTGGCTTACTGCAAATAAATTAACTTTAAATGTTGACAAATCAAACTTCTTGTTAATTTCCCCTCCTCAAAAAAAAATTTCCCATACAGTTAACCTAAAAAATCATAATAAATCAATTATACAAAAAGATTACATTAAATATCTTGGAGTAATACTTGATAAAAACTTAAATTGGAAGCCCCATATTCAACATGTTAACATGAAGATCTCAAAAGGAATTGGCATACTGGCAAAAATGAGGCACTTTGTCCCAGCTCAAATTCTGCGTAATCTATATTTTGCATTCATTGCCCCTCATGTCAATTATGGAATAATCAATTGGGGTTGCGCAGTTCAAACAGCTACAAAGTCTATGCAAAGTTATTTAAACAAAGCCCTAAGAATAATGAATTTTGAAAAATACACCACTAATGCCAAACCACTATTCAGTCAATTAGGCATTTTAGGTTTTCAAGAAAGCTTCAATTCTGAGTGTGCTAAACTAATATATGACATACTCAATGGAAACCAATGTACTATTTTTGATAAGTTTTTTGAAAAAACATCTTCTAGACATAACTATCAAACCCGTCAATCTACTGATAAACAATTTGCTTACCCTGTAATCAGAACTAACTACAAAAAACGTTTCTTTACATACAATGGCATTAAAATCTGGAACAACCTACCTCTCCAAATCAGAGAACAAAAAAGCAAAAGTCTGTTTTGTAAATACCTCAAAAAATGGTTATTGCGCGATTTTTAAAGAAAATTCTTAAAAATCTATATATTATCAAAAAATAAATGTAGCTAAAACAAAAATCCCCTTTCCATGTCCCCCTCCCCATCCTAATTTCTATTATTACTATTTTTTATATATATTTTTTTTTTCTTTTATTATTAGTTTTTTTTTTCCATTTTTTATTTTTAAAAAAAATTTTCAAATTCAATTTTAGACTACAAACCAAAAAAATATAATATTCGCACTCTTTTGTTACCAAGTTTTATTATACGCTGTATTTAGATTTATACATATTCTGCTACCTTTAGATGTTTAACTGTAATACACTCTTTTTTTTTATAAGAATATCTAATTTTTTTCTGAGCCTCAATATTCTTAATTTTTTGCTATTTTGAGCCTCGGAATATTCTTAAATTATTCTTACGGCAGAAAACACGGATATAGCGATAAATTGTTATTATGGTCATAATACCAAAAAACGCACACCTACAGTATTACATATATGGAGGCTAAAGTAACAGAACAATATCCTTATTTACTGTAAAACAGAGCTAATCGACACTTGCATCAAAATATAGGTGAGTGTATTTAAACCATTCCCGGTAAAAAGCACACCAATTCAGAAGTAAAGAAACACTCGCTAAAATATTTTTCCATAAGATCTGAGCCTCGCAATATTCTTGAAATATTCTTAAATTTCACCGATTTTGAGGCTCATTATTCTTATAAAATTTATTCTTATAAAAAAAAGAGTGTAGGGCGCTAAGCTCGAAAACCGTTTCGGTTCTCTTGGCGTCCTAAGCAACTAATATTTGTAATTTCCTCATTTTTTGTGAAATAAGTAAAATTTTCTATTTCTATCATGTATCTGTATTTTAACTTTAAAATTTGTTGCTGAATTATATGAATTTGAATTTGAATTTGAAAAAATTTGAGTTTGTTTTGTTTCCTCCCGCTGACCTTTGCTTTGCTATTCCTCTGCAACTTCTGCAGAAAACGATCTTACTCAACAGTCAAAATATAAATTATTAAAAATGTAAACCAAAGATGATATACGGGTTAGTATGTATGGGGCCATGTACACTGGTGCTCGAAAGCTTGCCCAACCACAAGTTCTTGTTTCCGGCTTGTTTTGAAAAAGTATGCCAAAATTATTATCCGACCACAAATGTAAATTTTTGGTTTACACCTCGTGTTTTAGGTAATTCTAGAATGTACCTATTCGAGTTTGATGTTGCAAGGCCTATTTCAGACATCTTGTAAACAACAATCAATTTGAATTTTGAAAGCTTCTCTCTATCTTCGTTTTAAGATTTATACAAGGAGGCATCTACAAATCACATACGCAGTATATCAATCATGTTCACCCTTCTCACAAGACTGTGCACTTTTGGTTTGACTCCCTTTCCCTAAATGCTTCAGCCTCCTTAGCTGCGTAGCTCCCTACATTTTTTATGGGGTATAAACTGTAAGGGCACTTTATGCATGATTGCATGATGCCAACCTTCAGGATGTCTTTCTTCAAAATTTTGGACAGTACTCAGATCTGAATCGCGACTGAATTATGATATTCAAGAAACTCTGTTCTTTGCCTTCTATGACACCTAAGCCTCCCTGCTTCGATAGATCAGCAGGAAATATTCCACAGCTCTTAATTGCATCCTGACATTTCAAACCTTTGAATCTGAAAGGCAAAAGTTCGATACCTCTGTTGCCTATTTGCTTCAAAGATGAAAGAACATCATCGCTGTCGATTTTGAAAATAGTGTGCTCCGGTATAAAATTACAGATTGGTTAAAGCTAGACAATATTCAACCACAGAGGGATTTGTGAACAATAGAAACGAGAACTTCTTAAGTTTTCGAGCACCTCAGGACCATGACCGTTTTGCTTATGCGGCTTCTTTGATGGCGCTTGAAATTTCAAGACAAGCAAAATTGCCCAAAATGACCATGTACACTTGGCCGGAAACGGCTTAATCTCTTAATTGCGCTCAAATGCTTACTTTTGCTGCAGTGTACATGGGCCCTATATAAACATAAACCACCATCGAAATTGAAAAACGAAAATCGGTAACGCACATTTTTCATGTCCACTTTTTTTATAAGAAACCTAGCTTGGGTCCTAGTACTAAAAGTTTATTAGTTTTTCACCAGTTTCTGGTACCAAAAGTTTCTTAAAAGTTTCTTATTTTTAGATTTATTAACTTTCTTTAAAGTTGGTATAGACAATAGCTGTTAAATATATCAGCTAATTTAAACCAACTAACTTAAAAAAAACTACAATAAGAGCGATAATAAAAATAGCATAATATAACAAATTAAAATAATTAATTGAGATAACAGCGATAGTATAAAAAGTAAGAAATACCCAAATTAGCTATGCATCAGTTGTGCTTACATAGCCCAGGTTGGGTATGAATTGTGTGCAAAGCCGACAGTTGCAAGAATTCACCCATTCGTGGTCATTTTTAAAGGCTTGCTGAAAGCTTTGCACAGAATAGAAATTCTTCACATCCCCTGGGACTGAACTCCATAACAAGCCACCTTTGAAAGTTAGAGTGTTTGTGCAGTATTTATTTGTATTAAGCCTGTTCTGCTCGAAATGGGATGTCCTCAGATTACGGGAAGATTCATGTGTGGAAAAGATTTCTTTCATAAAGTCTGGATTGAAGTCCTTTAACGTTTTGAAAATTTCAATCAACAGCTTTTTAGTATTAAGCAGATGAAGTGTTATAGACTTGTCTTGTTGTAACAGTTCTGTAAAGCTAGAGGATTGGTCGTTGTATGCTATCGGTAAAGCTCGTTCATGTATGGCATTAATAAGATTGTTACATTTCCTGTCACAATACATCCATAGAGGACAGTAGTTAAATGTGATAAAACAAATGTTTTCATAAGTAGAATCCTTTTGGATCAGTTCAAATAAGGGGCTAATCTATAGAAAGCGCATTAAGCTTCTTTCCTGCACTCTTTGCATATAGTTTTCATATGTTTGTCAAAGGTTAAATGGCTATCTAAGGTGACACCAAGTAGCTTTGCTTCGTTGACCCCTTCTACTAGATTGTTGTTAATTGCTATATATGCTTTATCGTTTCTATTATTTTTAGATTCAACAATCATCAGTTTACATTTATCCTCATTGAGAATTATTGAATTTTCTTCAAACCAGTTATTTAAGATCTCGATTTCTTCATTAAGGTTTGTCACAATTTGATCAATATTGGTACTTTTAACCCAGATTGTGTTATCATCTGCGTAATTGACTATTTTTCGTAAAAAGAAAAAGATCGTTGGTAAATATGTTGAAAAACAATGGACCTAAAACTGAGCCTTGTGGCACTTCTTGCTTTGTTTGCATCCATCCACTATAGCTCGAGTTTATTATTTCTCTTTGTGTTCGCTCCTGCAGATGGCTTTTAGTTAGTCTAGAGCAGTCATGCTGAAGCCATATGCCTCTCGAGCTAGAATTAGATTTCGATTCCATGATTTTTATATTTGTATTCTAGCCTGTTTGTTTACGTTGGTATTATTGGTGGGGGTAACTGTAAGGCGGGACTCCCAATATCTAGCGAGTGGCGGGGGTCCGGCACAGGTTCATTTAGAAACCCCCAAACTACACGCTTTCTTATAAAGAACCTTTTATAAGGAACCTACATGTCGAAGGTCGAAAAACTTAAGGAACTTTTACTACTAAAGGTCAAAACACTAAGGAACTTTTCAATTTTGCATGTATTAATTTAGTGTAGATATGCAACTTCCCTAATGACTATGTAACTCATTTTTTACGTTTTATAGGCCTAGCCTAAGCTTCTTTGTGTTATAATATGTTTCATGTTTCCTTATCACAAGTTTATTTCAATATGTTGAATTTTAATGCTTTTCTTGCGGCGATACTTATTCCGTTCTTTATAAAAAAAAAGCGTGTAGTGTAAATTCTGCAGATTTTTACCCCATAATATCCTTGTCAAATGGAACCAAACGATACTAAATGATTTGACTCAATAATTTATAAATGAAAATGTAAGGGGCGTGATTTTTTTATTAAAATAACTGCCTTCCCATTATAATAAGCCCATATCTGACCCCATGAATTGATAGTCTCATTATCATCCAACCTCACATAACACAGAAAACCCTCACTAGCAACCTCAATAACTCCTTATCTCTCGCAAAGATAGGTCAGAAAATCTACATCACGTTATCCACTCAAGAATTTGCTCTTCTGTCATCCATCTTGTACTCTTCTGCCATCCATCTCTTAGTCTTCCGCAGTGGTAAGTCTGGGTCTACTTGTAGGCTATTGATCTCTTAGCAAGGGCGTTGGGCCTAAGTGAAGAACATTTACAAGCTTAACACTCTTTTTGCTATAGAAAGAACAATTCTATAAGACCAGGAGCCTCAAATTTTGCCAAAACTTAATAACAAAGTAAGAACAAACTGACGCTGACCATTTTAAGACCAATATAAGAATAATACGAGTTTGACAAATAATTTCAAAACAAGCAGATAGACAGCACGCAGATATATCAGATGGTTAAGAGAGTTCATTGAACCAATTAACACAACTGAATGCGAAAACAGGCTTCCAAATCACTATAGATAAAGAACAAATCAAGAACATTTCAGGCTGAAAATAGACGAATATTTAAGAACGGCCAGCTTCAAACCAATTTTACTGGTTCTTATAAAAAAAGAGTGTAAGACATAAGAAATGGCCATTCTGCTGTCCTGCAAAGCATTAGTGTTTTGAAAATCGGTCAGGTTTTCGGAAACTTTGACCGTGGTTACACGCATTTTTTATAAGCAATTGCTTTATAAGCAAATCAGTACTCGACAAAAACTTAAGCAATTCCAGTACTGGATAGAGGAATGCTAAGCAATTTGAAAATGTTAGTTCTGATCCAGATGGTCATGGAAATCGTGCAGAAGCTATAGAGAAGTAGGTTACCGTGGATATTAGTACCCCAGCACACCTTTTTATACAAGATATCATTGACAAGTGTTGTTCAACAGCTTCTGAGACAGTATTTTAAGAAACAAATCTTCAGGTAAAAAAGGCTAAGCAATAGCTAAGCAATTTTGAGTACTCAAATCTGCCCTCTAGCTAAACAATTTTGAGTACTGAGCTCGAGCTAAAATTGCTTATAAAAGAAATGCGTGTATTCGGAAACATCGATAGATAGTTGAATTGATTAATGTTAGAAAGAGATATGTAATGCCAGGAATCACTTTCCATGAAAACTTGATAGTTGTTGTTGTGGATAGGCAAATACACTTACTATCTTCGTAAGGTATTGGTTTATGTGGAAAGCTCAAAGGCCAACTGAAAAGGTGGACTAATCTACCAGTGCATTGATAGTTGATAGGTAAATAATGCTTTCTATCTTCGTAAGGTATTGGTTTATTGTTAATAGCCTATACTGAAAAGCTAGACCAATGGACCAGTGTGACCCTGGTCCTTCCTCTCGATGTGACTACATCTCGTGATTCCTGTTACCTTGTTGACTGGAATTACAGAGAGCAGGCAAGCTCTCTCTCCACACTTTACGATAGGTCTGAGGGTGGTTTCGAACTCGGGAACCTGTAAGTAAGCGTCGAGTGATCTAGCCACTCGACATCCCTGCCATATCTCTGCCATAAACGTTTGGTGTAAGTGCTCTAGCGTTTCTTTTTACCTTGTAAATTCAAACGTTTTTCAAAGTGAACGATAGAAGCCACGAGATCAGGCCCTAGGATGCCTTCAGCTTAATATCGAGTTTCACTGTTTCTCTTCTAGGTAAGAAGATAGTCGACGAGAAGGTTGATCCAGAATGGACCCTGCTGACATATTTGCGCCTGAAACTGGGATGCCGTGGAACGAAGCTCGGCTGTGCAGAAGGTGGCTGTGGTGCCTGCACTGTGATGGTGTCGAAATACGACAGAGAAAGCCGAACGATCAAGCACATGTCTGTGAATGCGTGCCTGGCTCCTGTGTGTTCGATGCATGGCCTTGCTGTTACAACCGTAGAAGGAATCGGCAGTACACGTGGCAAGCTGCACGTCGTGCAAGAGAGAATCGCAAAGGCTCATGGGTCCCAGTGTGGCTTCTGCACGCCTGGTATTGTCATGTCCATGTACACGTTACTACGCAATAACCCGAGGCCGAATATGAAAGACATCGACTCGTGTTTTCAAGGAAACTTGTGTCGCTGCACGGGATATAGGCCTATAATTGAAGGCTTTAGGCCGTTCACGGAAGAATGGCTTTCTAACGGTGTTAATAGCTGCCAAACTGAAACTGCTTGTAACGGAGCTGTCAATGGGAATTGCTGTAAGGTGGCAAACGGTAATTCCTCATCTGATAGTGACGAAGATAACATGCCGCAAAGTCAGGTATACCGACCAGATCAAGAGCCGATCTTCCCCCCAGAGCTACAGCTGAGCTCCGCACTAGACGAGCAGCGTCTGGTATTCACCAGCAAGAGCATGACCTGGTACCGTCCTACGTGCATCGAAGAACTGCTAGACATCAAGACGAGGAACCCGCATGCCAAGATCGTGGTTGGGAACTCAGAGCTAGGCATCGAGACGAAGTTCAAGAACTGCCAATACCCCGTCATGATAGCGACCTCTTCCATCAAAGAGCTGAATGCAATATCAGAAACGAACAATGGAGTAAAGTTCGGAGCTTCTGTCACGCTGAGTCGCGTGGAGGATGCGTGCAAGCAGTTGCGTGTCAAACACGATGCTTCGAGAGTTCAAGTGCTTTCTGCCATTCTGGACATGCTGCATTGGTTTGCTGGTAAACAGATTCGTAATGTGGCTGCCTTGGGAGGAAATATAATGACAGGTGAGTCTTTGTAATACTCCATCCATGCTGACAAGGGGTTGTGTTTGGCGAGGGGCATATCACTCACAAAAAAGTGCACGAGATTTTTGTGATTTCAAAAATCACAGTGATTTTATTGTGATTTTGGTGATTTTTCTGTGATTTTCGTGATTTTCCAGTGATTTTCCAGTGATTTTCCAGTGATTTTCCAGTGATTTTTCTTTGATTTTTCTGTGATTTTTTTCAAAAAGTGTACGAAATATTTGCGAATGATATGCCCCTCGGTGTTTGGGTATTTTAGGATTGCAGTTGTATTGATTGTTAATGTCAATAATAGTTATCAACACTAATTCATACTAACATGAGCAACTTCAAGGATTGCTTTTATTCAGCTACATACTGCAAAATGGACTGGTCATTTGTTCTCAAAAAACCAAGTTTTGATCAGACCTCTGAAAAGGTTCTTCACAGCTATTTGTCAATGACACGATTTTACACTAGCAGTTAAACCAGCTTAAACTTAACCGGGTTTTTAGATGGAAGATGCTGATTGGTCATTTTGATAACTCGAAAGCTCTTGATTGGCTGTAAAGGAACTGAAAGTATATAAAGCTGGGTTGATCATGTCTTTGTGAATGCGGTGTTGATAATTCACTCAATCAACAAACAAATAGCTTCTTTATTTACTTGGTGTACCCTGAAGCAGTGTGTTTTTGAATATCTACTGTGTTCTAAATGTTGGAAAGCTAAACATGTGTGTTTGATGAGAGAAACAATCTGATCGCCCATGTTACTAAACCTGCTCCCCTAATGCCTTTCTAGGGACATTTCTTGTCAGCGCTTTAGAATTGAGAATGCTCTAAAACGAGGGGCATATCACTCGAAAAATCTCGTACCCTTTTTGAAAAAACCACAGAAAAATGACAGGAAAATCCCTAAAATCACAGGAAAATCACTATAATCACAGAAAAATCACTAAAATCACAAACAAATACAAGAAAAATCACACTAAAATCACATAAAAATCACCAAAATCACTAACAAATTACTGTGATTTTTGAAATCACAAAAATCTCGTACACTTTTTTGTGAGTGATATGCCCATCGTTCTAAAATGTCTCAAAGACTTCTGAAATATGTCTGAAGCCACGGGCCAGGTTGATACGTCCAGAAAGCACGGTAGAGATGACGCACCGCGGGGTCTTTCCATCAAAAGATCTGAATTCCCGGTACCTAATATAGGCAAAACTGAGACCACTGTTCGAAAAACGAGCAAAAGATTAACCTAAGAATTACATACTGATTTCGTTTCGCGAGGAGAAGCAGGATTCGGGAAGTCAATCGAGATAATTTGTGTCCAGGACAATGACCATAGTAGGACTCGAACCCACAACTTAGTACTAATCGAGAAGGGCCAGTCTGGAAAGTTTTAATTTTGCATGCCAGACAAGAGATTTTGAGTCTTTCGATGTACGCTAGTGAAAGCCCCATTCCCTATATAAAAGTATAAACTTACAGGTTTTCATGACATGTCTACCAAAACTGTATGCCAACCATCAAGTTGTACAACAGATATGTCAGGTGTACAGCCTTAAGATTTCAGACTGGGTCAAGGGTTCGAGTCCAATGGTAACAATGCTTTGAAGTTGAGTTCTCCAGAAAATGGATGGCTTTTAGGACTAACAAGATAGTACTAGGTTAGAGTTTATGAGAGAAAGATTGGCAATAAAATTGATGAACGATCATTTAATATTAGAGCAAATAATTGTTCACTCTCCAGAAGAAATATCAAATGTATTAGGAAAGTAAATCCTATCGACAATGGGAAAATCCTGAATACAACAGGGTTCTAGTCTGATGATGAAAATTATTTGAAGGTCAGTTCCTCAGAAAATAATGGAAGGTTTCGTTATTACCAAAGAGTCACGGAGATTCCTTAAAAAACATCTTGAGCATGGCAAGATTACTGTGCCAGAGCTGTGACCAGATTTTGTTTCTGGTGCGATGACTTCTCAACCGTATAGGCGTGCCACAAAATGTTCAACACGGCGCAGCACTGGTTCGACGCTTGAATCAAGCCTGTGAATAATTCTTAATTATTTCTTTTTGGCAGGTAGCCCTATATCGGACTTGAATCCAATTTTCATGGCTGCACTCTGCGAGGTTGAAGTTCTTGGGGCTTCTGGAATAAGAGTGGTGAAGCTTGATGGCAACTTCTTCACCAGTTACCGGAAGAATGTTGTCAAGCCGGAAGAAGTTCTTCTCTCCATCAAGATCCCTTTCACGGCGGAAAACCAATTCTTCCACGCTTACAAGCAGTCGAAGCGAAGAGATGACGACATCGCCATCGTGAACGCCGCCTTCAATTTGAGGATATCCGAAGGTTTGGTTCAGGATATTGTGATGTGCTATGGAGGAATGGCTCCTGTTACGAAAATGGCGACCAAGACTATGAATCTTCTAAACGGTCAGCAATGGAACGAGTCTATCGTCGAAAAAGCGTTTTCAATGCTGCTTCAAGATTTGCCGCTAGATCCAAGTGCGCCTGGCGCGATGGTGCGATATCGCCAATCGCTCGCCTTGAGTTTCTTTTTCAAATTCTACATATCTGTGAGTGCAGCTATGCAATTACCAATCGACAGAGACGAGCTCAGCGCGACGGAAGCCCTAAAGAAAGGCGAATGGAAAAGCGAGCAATTTTACGAGCGTCGTATCGACAGTGACACAAAAATATCTGTTGGTGCTCCGATTCCCCATTCGTCAGCTTTGCTTCAGGCGTCTGGTGAAGCTGTTTATTGTGACGACATACCAAGAGTGGAAGGGGAGCTGTATCTGGCCTTTGTTCTGAGTACCAAGGCGCATGCGAATATTCTTGACATTGACGCAGTGAAGGCGTTGGAGATTGAGGGTGTCATTGACTTTGTGTCCCACAAAGATCTTACGAAGGACAGGAATGCAATTTGCATAACAAATGTTCTGGATGAAGAAGTTTTTGCATCTGAAAAGGTAGCTTGTATTTTTCAGCGTTTTTCATGATTTGACAAAAGGGTTCAATCTGCCTTGAGAGTTTAGATCTTACAATTTCGAATAATTTGGATAATTAGATTTCCCATGTGTATATCTGTATGCATATTTTACCACCTTTACAAACTAGTTACAATTGTTGAAATTAATCTAAAAGCAGTTGAAAGAATATACCATCCAATTAAGGAATTCATCAGTTTAAGATTCAAAAGAAAAATAGATATTAAATACAGCTCCCTAAATTTTAGTGGCAGGGATAGCATTAAAAAGGTCAGGCGGACCTTATTTCCATAATGGTATCCTTAGAGATGTGCTGAACAAAATGTTAAAAAAAGTTGTATGAGGAGGTATTTCGATACAATGTTGATATGTTCGAACTTTTAACAGATAATATAGATGTCGTCTTCTTTTTTCTGAAGACCGAGTTTACTTCTCAAGTTTACTTCTATACTCATGTCATATTTTGCGTAATATTGTTTTTGTTTTGCCTAGGATTTTTGTACAAGCAGCTGTCATCATGCGATGAATTTGAGTTCTCTTCTGTTCTAAAAATTGTTTCTATTCTTTTTAAATATTCCTAGGCAAAATACTTTCAATACTATCTAGTGATTGGACTACGACGGTCCTCCTGTTGTGGGAAATTCCTTGCCCTTTGGCAGGCTCTGTGTAGTTTTTACAAAGCTGGATAGGTTTGTCTCTACCTATTCGGTTAGTAGTGATGCAAGACTTGTGTTATTGATATTGCTTGGATTGGTCAATCCAATCCATCGCCGTGCAACACAGTTGCTAGAGTGATTGAGGCACAAACTCAGAAGTCGTTGGTTTGAATCATAACTTGTGTCATTTTCATTCACACAAATTATTCCGACTAACATATTTGAGAGGTATTGAGGTTACTCATTTATCATTAAAAGTATTTGAGAGTGCTATTGCTAATTTAGAGATCGTGGGTTTAGGTCCTACTCAGATGACTTTAATTCACACAAATTGTTTATTGCATTGACTTACACATCTAATCGAAATACATTTGTGACGATGAAATAATGTGGATAGGATTCGGACCCATGATATCTGAGTATAGGCCTGAATCGCTCTGCCAACTGAGCTACACATAGTTATTTAAGTAATTGACTAACCCACGCCTTGCCAATCTGACAATCTCACAAATTGCACCACCACTTACCAAATGTCATATCGTAGAGGATCATATTTTTGTAATACGCACACATATTTGTTCAGACCTCCTTATCCAAACGTATACCTTTAAAGAGATAAAAGACAATATGATATGAAAACCCCTTATTGGTAGTTTGGGGTGTTATTTCTTAGTGGGAAATTCGTACTTTCACTTAACATTCGACCCTCATTCTCAGAATTTGAAGCTTCATAACACATTTGTATCCTTTTAAGAGATGTAGAGTCTTTTGTAGCAAATTCGTTTCGAAATGTTTCATAATGTGGGGTGATAAATTTCCTTAAAACTAGGTATGCCAAATGTAGGGATGAACCTATTACCCGGCTCTGTAAAAACTACTCAGGACTTACCAAAGGGCTGTCTGCATGTTAGCTCACTTACATATTTGTTAATAGCCAACAATTTTATTAATAGCTAACATATTTGTTGAATTGGGTTCCAGGTCAGCCACTGTGGACAAATAATCGGAGCAGTGGTCGCTGTGGACCAGCAGACAGCCAAGAAAGCAGCCAGATCAGTGGCAATACGATACGAAGAGTTGCCTGCTGTGATAACCATCGAGGATGCCATTGCGGAGGAGTCTTACCATCAACATGATAGACGGTTGGTTAAAGGATCTACTGATGAAGCATTCGAAACATGTGACCACGTTCTGATTGGTCAGATGAGAACGGGGGCACAAGAGCACTTCTATCTTGAGACCAATACGACCATCGCTGTCCCGAAAGGAGAGAGTGGTGAAATGGAGATTTTCTCTTCCACGCAGAATCCGACGAAGACTCAATTAGTCTTGGCTAAAGTGCTTGGTGTGCCAGCAAACCGAATTGTCTGTCGAGTGAAGCGCCTGGGTGGTGGGTTTGGAGGTAAGGAGACCCGCACTGTGCCAATATCTGCTGCGGTTGCTGTGGCTGCGAAGAAGGTAAGTGCTGGTCACAGTTTCCTTTCACCTTGTGAATTATTTGGGGTCTTAAATCTTCAATAGTTTACTCCTAATGCCTTTACAACCATTATGAATTATTCAAATTTAATAATAAGTAGGTAGATACATAAGAAAACATGAGGAATAAGGTTAACACTATGTCTACCCAGCACTCCAATCGATTTACAAAGTTGTATAAAATTTGGCTAAGCAAATCCAAGCAGAAATGGAAAGCAGCCTTAGGTAAGCAGTGTTAAACAAGTGTTAACGAAGACAACTAAATTATGGTGGAAAATTCTTCTTTGCATGGGTCATTTACTTATTCAAATAAACAGTGGGGAGATTGCGAGGTGAGAGAGAAAGAGACCTTGCTAGAGGTAGGGTTTTTCATATATTCTGGGCTGTTTACTTTGACGTGCTTATAAATATTTGCTGTCCCTAGCAGGCTCATGGGGGAGGGGTTCATATTGTTTTGGATAAGGATGTGCTGCTCTAGAAGTAAATTTCATACACTTGTTTATAGTTTTTTGTGAATAGATACCCACATTTTGACTAAGATTTTATAAACAGGAACCCGAACTCCAATTTTTATACCAATATCTCAAAAATTATACGTACAGCTATCCCCAAAATTACGCAGAGGTAAGCCCATTCATTTCAAATCTTTAAAAATATACTCTTCACACTTACCCTTAATGAAATCCTTCCAAATCGATATTTAGTTCAAATCACAAACAAACTTTTTGGCCAAACTTTACAAGAAGTCTCTCTCTGACAGTCTATCACGATGCCGAACAGTTGAGATAAATGATAAGTCAGAAATAATTCTAATACCAACATAACTTGCCAGGAAACGTCTGTTAAAGCTGTTAAAGCTTAATACCATATGGTCTATCACGCAGCCCGTCCATTGTACCCGAAATGCAACAATTAGCCACTCCCTTAAAATTTGAAACCTATTTTTATACCTATATTGTAAAAATTGTACTCACACCTATACCAAAATTAGAAAAGGTAGACCCATTACTACCAAAATCGGTTAACAGTATACCTAAAATACAACAATTATCATAATTGGCATTTTGATTCGAGATACATGAAGTAGAACAATTCCCCTTCGCTTACAGGTTGGGAAGCCAGTGAGAATCATGCTTGACCGTGATGAAGACATGATGATTTCCGGTTGGCGGCATCCTTTCAAGTTCGAGTACAAAGTCGGATTCAGCAAAACCGGTCTCGTGCAGGCACTGGAAGTTGAGATCCACAACAATGCTGGATGGAGTGCGGACTTGTCGAGAGCGGTTCTCGACACGGCTCTGTTTCATTCCTGCAACGGGTATTTCATTCCGAATGTAAAAGCCTCCGGAAATTGCTGCAAAACCAACCTTCCTTCTAATACTGCTTTCAGGGGATTTGGTGCTCCGCAAGGTTTGTTCAGTCTGCTCCGTAGCAACTAACAATTTTTCAAAGATATTGCTAGATCGCTGAGTTGCTCGTGCTTCTACGCATACGTTAGCTGTGTTAGTTAATCTTGGTCTCACATTTTGCCTGATTTAAAAACTTTGTTTTCAAACGTAGGTTTGAACCAAATTCACAGATCCACCGTTAAGGACATGTTATTGGAAAGAGTCACGGGAGTGAGTTTTATTGTCGTTACATTCTTCATTTACTTTGAAATTATCGTTCGCAAGTGTGAGCAACTCAGCGATTTACTTATGAATTCTACAATTTTCAAAACACCGCATTGCATCAAGGGATACATAAGGGGCATCAACTCAAGATTAGTTAGAGCTTGGTGGAATTAGTTAGAAAATGGTCCATTCATCTGTGATATTTTACTGCTAAAATTGAGGCCTTTGCATTCACTTTTGCGTTTGCAAGAAAACTTGATCAGCTTATTAGAGTAGACGAATACCTTTGGGGTACTCCAATGAAAGTCTGACAGAGTGATCCAGTTATGAGAAAAAAGGACTAAATCACCT